>VUQH01081864.1:0-15466 GCA_015106775.1 Etroplus canarensis | reverse complement strand
GGATAGCAGCAAGAGTGAAATGGAAGGTTTACAAGATGGTGGTGAGACCTGCTATGATGTATGGTTTGGAGATGGTGGCACTGACAAAAAGACAGGAGACAGAGCTGGAGGTGGCAGAACTGAAGATGTTGAGATTTTCCCTGGGAGTGACCAGGATGGACAGGATTAGAAATGAGTACATCAGAGGGACAGCTCATGTTGAGAAGTTTGGCGACAAAGTCAGAGAGGCAAGGCTGAGATGGTTTGGACATGTTCAGAGGAGGGATAGTGGATATATTGGACAAAGGATGTTGAAGATGGAGCTGCCAGGCAGGAGGAGAAGAGGAAGACCACAGGGAAGATTCATGGATGTAGTGAAGGAGGACATGCAGAGGGTTGGTGTGAGAGAAGAGGATGCAAGGGATAGGGTGAGATGGAGGCAGATGATCTGCTGTGGCGACCCCTAATGGGAGCAGCCAAAAGAAGAAGAAGAAGACGACGGAAACTCAAAAACCAAAGAGATGCTCAAGATATACAAAAACATGCAGGACCATGACAGGGGTAAAAGTCACCATCAAAGTTAAACAAAACACACCTTTTTGGATTTCTATATCTTTTTGTTTTGTTTTGGATCTTTAAATGCAACAATTTAATTATCTTTAGCATATGTATCCCATGTAGTGGTCTTGCTTCGTGTAGCCTAGAACATGGGCTATAGATAGCAATGGTAAAGTCATGTTGCGCATCGTATGGAAATCATTCAGGTTGTTTTACCATAGGGTCATTATCTTATGGCATTAACTGATTTGAATTTGCAATACAGTGTTTCCTCATGTATGACTCACCTTCATCTGACTCTTCTTCTTACTCCATGTGCCCCTTAATTAAAAAATAAAATTTAGTGTTAACTCCACACACTCTGGTCAATATGGCCTCAAGGTACTATGCTGTAATCAGTTGATGAGAATGTGATAACAATCTAACAGAGTCAACAAAAAGCCCATTACAGCAGCATGGTGAATGATTGTAAAACCAGATAGTGGCTTATTGAGAAAGGAGTCCTCCTCCTCCAGTGTGATTATCTGGATGTGGCATGATGTTAACCTGCAGGGTAATAGACCTGGATGACCCTTGAAGGACTGTAAGATAACCTCACACAAAGCCAGTGACCTCCCCTAAAAATAAAAGCCTTCTCATTGATTAAACAATGGAGGCTTCTATGGGGGCTTCATAAAAAGTGCAATTACATCTAATGGAGTTTACTGTATGGTAGTGAATAATGCTGATGTAAGGGGCTTGACTCTGTTAGGGTTTGTGTGATGCAATGCTAGAACTCATCCTAAAACCTTTTTAGCCCAGTAAAAGTGCAGGACGGCCTTGTATGCAATGAATGGCTGGTTAACACTGGGATGTGGGTGGGTATATGAGCTGATGCCAGAGCAGTGCCTGAGGGAGATATTTTCCAGAAGCTTGTAATGAGAGAGGGATTATAAATAGGGCAAATTCATGAGTTATGTAGAATAAAAAGGATTCTTCCTGTGAAAATCATTAGCAGAGAGTTAAAAGTGAAGGTGACAACTGGAGTTCACTGGCTGCATGGTGCAAACTTGCATAGTTGCTCGGTAAAATTGTTATTAACCCCGTGTTTATCAAGGGCACTGTTAATGCAGATGAAAACAGATATAATGGCCATATTTGCTGGTCACAGTTTTAAAGATGGGTGCAATAAAATAAAGTATTATCATAATTATTCATCAGTAGCTGTAAAGTTTTGTAGTTGTCTCCCAAGTGGAAGAAAAAAGCTATTTAAGATGGTAAATCAGCATGAGAGAGCTTCTTATGGCCACTGTGCCCCTTCAGCTACATCTTGGTACCCTGACAGGGTTCATTACCAGAGAAGATGGCATGCAAGTAATCTCAACACTTAACCCTCAAGAGAACCCCATTCGCCAGAAACTCAGCAGCAAAAATTTCACATCTGACTGGTTACATGGATACTGTATGTGCTCCCATTTGGAAACTGAAATCATTCAAAGTTTAGTTTTGCAGTGGAGCCGGGGTCCGGTCAACATATTCTCAAAGGCATGTGGCATGACGCACAATTCCGCCATTTTCTTAAATTTGGGTGTAATTATCACCAGTTTTTTTTTCACTTTTAATTTTCAGACATGATTTTTGTAATGATTGCATTGTTAAAATAGCACTAATCAAACACAGCAGTGTGTCTGTTTGTTCCATTATAAAGCTGTGCTTTTAGCATCAGACTTTTGTTGCTGTTAAATGAAAAACAGATTAAAAAGAAAACTTACTACCAAAACACAATGGGACTACCAGCTCACAGGAGCTGCAGGTGGTTGGAAGTGCACATTCAATCCTCCTGCCTCTGTCTGCTTACAGAGAAAATGACCGTAGGCTCTGGAGCTGAAAAGTAAAGCTTGTGTTGCAGTGCTTTAAATCTGCATTCTTTTTTATGGAGATCGCCAGTGTACTGGTCGATCCACGTTCCTGCTCTCACCTACAGTCACGATCTTTGGGTAGTGAACGAAAGGTTTAGAATGCAATTACAAATGTCAGAAATTAGTTTCCTCCAAAGGGTCACTAGGTTCTCCCTTTGAGATGGGGTGAGGAGCTCAGGCATTCGGGAGGGGCTCAGAGTAGAGCTGCTACCCCTTCATATTGAAAAGGGCCAGTTGAAGTGGTTTGGGCATCTGACAATGGTGCCTCCTAGGCAAGGTGTTTTGGGCAAGTCTTGCCTAGAGGAGGCCCCAGGGCAGACCCAGAACACGCAGTCAGCTGGTTTGGGAATGCCTCAGTGTCCCCCCAGAAAAGCTGGAGGAGTTGGCCAGGGAGATAGACGTCTGGGCATCTCTGCTTTGACTGCTGCTTCTGTGACCTGGATAATTCGCAGAAAGTGAATGGATAGATGGATCTTTCTAATGGTCAGCTGGATGTAACCCGTCTGGTTGATCTATAACCTCAGTAAACACTTTCATGATAAGTTTAGGGTCCAAATGACTGCTTTTAAGTCCTTTTAACACAGCATAATGCACGTTTTGTAAATGATTATTTTTAATGAAATATGTGAATTATATTTTGAGTAAAATAAATGGTAAACCAGGGTATGATTTAAAGGCTTGACTAGATTGTGGTTGAATTTGCTATTTTATCAGCATGCACTGGTTTTTGGTTGCTCAGCCGGATCCACCCCTTGTGGTTTCTGATTTCAAAAATCCAAGGTGGTGAGGATTTAAAACAGGACCTTACAAGGCAATGGGTGATGTCCATCTATTATGTACAGTCTATGGTCCTTACAGTTTTCAATTGTGTTTGCTTATGCATTATTGCACTCTAGAGAAACATATTTGTAGTGCTACACAGAGCATGATTTTGCATTTTATGATGACTGAGTAGAGTGCCACCCTCATGGTATACTTGAGTCACTGCATCACAGCTGGAATAAACTTTTTGCTGGGGATCCAACCTGTCAATGCAAGGGTTATGATTCTGATTCACACCACAGCCAACCATACTGAAGTGTGTCCACCCTACTGCTATTATTCATCAGCTTATGTACCTTGCAGACAAGTCCCTACAGCACTTACAGTCAAGTATGCAGCTCCAGCAGAATTAAGAAACTCTGAGACTTTCTTGCCTTTACCTTTAGCCAAGTCTTGGTCATGCTTGAGCGTGAATAATGGAGTATGAGCAAAGTGAGAGTGAGGTGGCAGCAAGGACACAGAAATAGAGAGGACATGCTCAGAGAGGGCCTCTCTTTGTGCCTCCTCAGCTGGGCAGATACTGTATTTATTCTGAAAGCTCTGACTATTGAAAAACAAGTGGAAAAGGACTTACATGAGCTCTTTTAAGAACTCCTGTAAATGTGGATAAGGTGCTACATCATGTCTGTTTGAATCCTGGAAATCCAGTTCTTGTGGTTTTGTTTTGGAGGGATGATTGTGTAGGTGGATCCAGCCACATGCGGTGGGGTTTTGCTTTCTCTTATTATTCTGCATTTTTGCTCCCTGGCAAGACTGACAACTTGGCAACCACAGAAATTGATTGAAGTTGAAGCTGGAGAGGTGATTTTCACACTTCAGTGCCACATGAAAACGGGAGTACAAGAGCACAATGCTAGGCGCTGTACTTAGGCACACTGCACACTTAGGTGTTTACTATGTTCAAAATTTTAGTTTAGCGTCGTTTTCTATGCAACCATAAATAGCTGAGGCTGTTGAGAATGTCATTTTGGTCATTAACCAGAACTACAGGACCTGGTAATGCTAGAGTTAAGGGTTCATCAAATTAATAATACATAAATCCTGAGAGATAATTGATTTCTTTAGGAAATTTCTTGACAGTCCAATAGTTAGTGCAACATTTAACCTCATGGCTGACATTTTTGAACTCGTGCACCTCCATTCGATCGTACAGCCGAAAGTATCTGATCACCCACACATCACACTGAGTGATTGTTGAACATCTAATTTCAGAAACATGGCCAGTAATATGCTGCTATAATTGCACCCATAGTGGGAAGGATTTGTTCCCCTTCAACCATAAGAGCATTACAGTAGCCTGACACTGATTGTGGGTGGTTCAGGTGTTGAACTGCCAACTGACTTGCCAATGCAGAAGAAAAAAAATCTTTATGGATCTTCTTAATGATGACAGCAAGTTGGAAACACGTCTTTTTAAGTGGTGTTACTTAGAGTAACCATAAAACTTTCCTAGGCTGAAACTAAAGAGCCAGATCAAGAAAAAAAAAAGATGCAAGAACTTTTTGTGGCTATTTTAGTGTACTTTTGCTCCCATTGCTTGTAACATAATTGTAATTGTAGTTTATGTGATTGTACTCTGTTCTGTTTACTTTTTAAAAAAATCAAGTCTAAAGAGAGAACTTTAAAGCATCACATGAGATGCTAAGGAGAAACTGTTTTAATTGCCCTACAAGTGATGAATACAGTTAACTGCACTTATTGAACTACAGTGACTTAAACCAAAAAAAAGCTTGAGAAAAACAATAACAAACCTGCACTGCTGGCACTATTAAGTTTAGCTCAGCAGAAATAAAGTTAGGTGGCAATAATGTTATCTTATCAACAAACCCCCCCCCCAGTAAAACAGTTATTACAGTACAATACACCTAAAGGTCAACTAGGTTGTTCAGCTTTTATTGTTTGTGGCTCTTCAGTCACATCTTGTTGTCTAACTGTAACACATCACATCTCCAGACTGGTAAGTACAGAGAGATTACAATAAACCATTTTCAGGAAAATCTGGCCAGGAAGTTGTCACAGTTACCCTTTCTCAGATGCTGAACACAACAGAAGATAGTCGTTGTCAGACAGCTTCTCATTCCTAGAAATATTCCATTTGGTTTAGGCAACAGTGCTGGCTGAGTAGAGAGTGCAGGGGTAAAGACTCATAACATGCACAGGCTCACTTTGAATTCACTGGAAAATTATGTGCGCTATTCTCACTCAGACTTTCTAGTAGGGAATTGGAAGGGTGAAGACTGCTTAGTGTCTGATCCGACAGAGTCAGACATTTGCATACTCACATGCAGCACCTCTGGTCAGTGTTTAGAAAAGTTCTGGGCTATAGTGCATGTGTGAAAACCGCTCACATTTTAGTGTGCTCTGTGACCCAGCTGCTCCATATTGGTAGAGATAGTTTTTATTCCAAATTCTGACTGCAGGGACCTGCTATGGGAATGCTCACATGCTTGTAAAATGAGTGTGGATGACAGACAGTCCTTCCAGCTTTTCACTTCTCATCCCGCACACCCTGAGTTAATGGGAAATGTTGGCCCAAGCCTGCTGCTGCATTCGTGCGATATCTTGTTGGATGTTTTCCGTGCTTTTCTGTCTTACTGTTTCTGTCTCAGAATAAAAGATATCCAGTTTATTCATCTGTCATTCTCTTTTCTCTGATTCTTCATTCTATCATTCCACTTCCCCATATTTCTCTCCATCAGCCCTTATTTTTCAAGAAAGGAAGGCTTTGTGTTTCTTTTGTGCTTGCTTGTCTCTTTGCTAATGGAGCTGTTTTCACCCCCTGTACTGTGTTATACCATCTATAATATGAGTAAAGATACCCCATTTTATTTGGTGAAAGGTTAGGCACTATGGTTGCTGTTGGTGACCGACAATCAGATTTGAATTAAGTTTGATACAATGAAGTCCCTCTGTGCACATATCTTACCATTCTCATTCATGCCCTTGGAACATGAATGAGATGTTTGAATGAGTGCACAGTTATTTCCAGTAACAAAGTGCTTCATTATCCAGCTAGCAAGAATATGACATGGGTGAAAAACTGTAGATGGTAAATTGTGTTGTGCTATTGAAGTGCACTTCACTGTCCTATTCAAACTGACAAACAGCCACTGCAGCTACATGAATAAATGCTCGTGTCCTTATATTGGTGGGCACACCAGCAAGAGTATGTGTGAAAATGACTCAAGACAGTGAGTGCCCCTTACCCACCTTGGAGAGTGAGATGCTTTGACAACTTGGTGTCCTCTGTGAAAGCCTGGACACTCTGAATCTCCTTTGAAATACTGTTGTTTTAGGCAGCTAAAGATTCAGGGTCAGTGGGTGGCCACAGGGGAAATGAAGAAGAAACAGAAAGGGAATGTTAATATTCAGTAACACATCGTGTTAGTGTCAGTGTTGTATGTCTGTGAAAGAGTGACAGAGCTGCACTTAAGGTCTCACCATCAGTCTGACTGACTGACTGTTTATCTCTCACATATATATATATATATATATATATATATATATATATATATATATATATATATATATATAGTCATTTTTCTTTTATCAGTGCAATATAATGACTAGGTATCAGCTTTTAATGCTTGACTGACTTGATAAACCACATCCTCAAATAAACACAGGTGCATCCTCAGCAAGTATGAGCCTTGCTGTGGCTTCGAATGTCATGACACTGTAACTGTGCCAGGTCTTGACCAGATAAGGAGCTGATTTACGACTACGTTTAAAGATCGGCTGTTAGGCAGACAGAGAGCCGGGGAGAGAAGAAGAGCCAATGTAGCAGCCAAAAGTAACCTGCTGTTACTGTAACAAGGGACCCTGATAACACGGTAATAACAGGCTAATCGTATTTGGGTTCAGAAACCACAACATGCTAATTCAATTAGCTTAATAAGCCCCTGTAGATAAAGGGCTTGTTTCAGCCGTTGTGATTGGCTCAAGGTCCCAGGGAGGTGGTCCTCTGGGGCAGTACGCCTCAGCATCAGCCGCCACCAGTAGAGGGAGAACTTCCAGAGTGCCAATATACAGTGTATACAGTGAGTGTGTGTACAGTGCATTTTTTCTATGCTGTTTTTAGAAACATGTGATGAGATTTTAATTGCGTATGAGGCGTTTTTCCACAGGAACTATAAGTCTGCAGGAGCTCACATGCTGAACGGAGCAGCTCTTGCTCTCATTAGGTGATATTTCATATTTCAAAGCGCTGTAAAAATAGTTTTTCCAAGTCTGACTCCAAATAGCGTTACACACACACACACACACACACACACACACACACACACACACACACACACACACACACACAAGAGATACACACAGGTTCAACCCATAGATTCTCTGAAGAAACAAAGTCACGGCTCCCACTTCTGTAAACTGTACATCCTCTTAAAGTTTCAACAATGAGGAAGAAGTCGCTCGTCCCTCGGAACTTTCTTTATTGTTTGTCTTCACAAACACACAACACAATGCCGAACAAAACCATTCTTAGTCTATTGTCCCAGTGCTGTGTCTCAGTTCACTCTGAGCGTCTGTCTCAGCGCAGGGCTCTTTGTGTGGAGATGCACAGAAAGGCATGGCAGTATTGTTTCACTGGCTGAGGAGGAGAATGGAACTGTTACAGTGGGGAGAATTGGCAGCTGAGCCCGGCGAGGAGATTCTCCACACAGTATTAGGGAGAGGGATCACGACGCTCCACCGCCGCGCTGGCCCCGCTAACCAGTTCAACACGCACGTACTCTAAAACAAGATGCGCAGCCTCAACTCCCTCCCTGTGAAATCTGCATTCTCTCTTAACCCTTTGTTTCTCAGCAGACGAGCTAATCTGTTTACGGGTGTTTGTGAGGGTGCCTTTGTTTGTGCTATGCATATGTACATATACGCACACACACACACACGCACACACACATTAATCTGCAGGCCACAAGCCAGCTGACACCAGCAGAATATAACACCAGTCCCTACAGACACTCTCATACACACAGTCTTTTTGCTTTCTTGTTTCTTTCTTTCTCCTCTGTTCCCGCATGTACATGCGTGCGTGTCCGTGCGTGCAACGTGCGATTGTGTGCATCTTCTACCCTGCTATAGAAAGTGGGGGATGGTGCATCTGATCAGCGGTACGTAAAGCAGATAAGAGAGGAGGCAGTGTCAAATGAAGGGAGGCAGTGTAGGCAGAGAGCGGATGGTGTCTGGAGGCAGAGAACTGCTGTAAACAACACAGCTTGTATTTAAAGAAGGATTTGTTCAGAAGCAGAGGGCACAGCTGGATCTGTACTGTACACATCAGCAAAAGAAGAGAAACTCTCACACACACACATACACACATACATTCCCTCTCTCTGACTGGGCCTGTTTCTCTTCTCACACCAGCTCGATCCCCTTCATCAAACGTCACAGCAATTTGAGAGATTAGACAGCACGGATTAGACACCACAAGGCTGCCTCTTTTTGAAGCATCGGATGCCTTTGTGCTCCATTCTTTCCAAGCCTTTCATTTCGTAAGGCGATATTATATCAAGTGGTGGTAAGACTCTCACATTCACAATAACAGCATCTTAGCTGATTCACTGACTATGGGATATGAGTGAGTAATTATGTAAGAAGTAAACACTTCTCACTGGCTGCTTTTTCCACCTTGCACTGGCGTACTTGTTTATTGGTTGGCCCTACTAGATTTCTCTGCCTCAACTTCTTCTTTGATTAATGAGACACACACACACTCACAAACTCATACACACACTCAAAGGCACGTGCTCTCAACACCAGCTCCCCTTCTCACCAAGTTAGTGGCACTATTAGTAATGATTGAACCCTATCCAGTGGATGTAATATATTAGCAAGGAGATTATTCTGACGTTAAAACATGTTCCCTGTGCTGACAGCATCATCAATCACCCTCACACTGCCTGTGGAAGACTCACACACTGGACATAATTGCTTCAGTATGGGGTTGGGGGGAGGGAGGGCGGATGAGGAAAAGGAGAATGTGTGAGATTTAAAAGGAGTATTTGTATTTGTATGAGCTATAGAGGCAAGTGCAAAGCTAAGAATAATGGATGCAGAGCTGCCGAAACTGACATTTGATGATCCAGATTAGTCTAAAATGAGCTTTAATTCGAGTCATCGCTCATGAAAATTGCCTCCAATAATTATTTCCCATAATGAATTCTTTTTTTGTTGTCTCTGTTACTGGAGCATTCGTGAGTCCTGTCCATGCTTTAACACATTTCTGTACTTAAAGTAGCACATAGCACACAAGTGCAATCAGTAAAATGTAATTAAAGCAGCAACAATTCTTTTTTGCCCACTTGGGAACAAAGCAACATGCTGTAAATGCTGTAAAGACAGCATTGTTCTAAAATGGCCTCAGAAGCTGATATGTCTAATATGTTTAAAAACAGTCCCTTTAGGTCAGCTTTGGTCTCCACCAATCCTCCAGGGAAAAATCAGCCTCTTTATTTGTTAAATCATCTAAAGTTAGAGCTGAAAAGCAGAACTGTGGGGGACTGTAGATTCCAGTGATAATTCTCTGTAGGTTTGTCACTATAAGTAGCACTGCAAGTACGTAACTGAGATCGTTAACAAGTTTTAAAGTCTTTGCCTTAAAAGTAAAGGTGACCTTTATGTTTTAGAATTGCATGGGTCCTTATGAGGTTTGACAAAAGAATTGCATTAACTGTTCAGGAATTACAGCCATCTTTATAAGTAACCGCCCATTTTCAGAGGCTCAAAAGTAATGGGACAACTGACTGTCTGAGTAGTGAGGACTGTCCCCTTGTTATTCCATAACAAATTAAACAGGTAAAAGATCTGGAGCTGATTTCAAGTGTTAAACTTGCATTTGGTAGCTGTTCACTAAAATCTGGAATGTTCTTAAAAAGAAGGAATACACTGGCCAGCTCAGCAACACCAAAAGGATAGGAAGACCATGGAAGACAGCTAAAGTGGATGGTCTCAGAATTCTTTCCTTGCATTATGGCATGGGCAGCTATGGCTGCCAGTGGAGCCAGGCCATTAGTGTTAATTAATGAAGTGACTGCTGATAGAAGTAGCAGGATAAATTGTAAAGTGTACAAGATATACTCGCTGCTCAGATTTAGCCAAATACTGATTGGACAGCACTTCACAGTGCAAACAGATAATGAGCCAAATCATGCTGCAAAAGCAACCCAAGAGTTTCTCAAGGCAAAGGAATGGGATATTCTTCAATGGCCAAGTCAGTCACCTGATCTCAACCCAGTAGAGCAGCGTTTCACTTACTGAAGATAAAACTAAAGGCAGAAAGACCCACAATCAAGCAGCAACTGCAGTACAGGCCTGGCAGAGCATCTCAAGGGAGGAAACACCACATTTGGTGATGTCAGTGGGTTGTAGACATCAGGCATTCATTGACTGCAAAGAATTTTCATCCAAGTATTAAAAATAATCCTTATATTTAAAAATCATGTCAATTTGTTTTATTACAGAGGTAAAATTATATTGAAAAGTGTTTCATTTTCCTTAAACTTATGGATCTAACTGTATAAAATCCCAATCCAGAAATTAACCAGCAATTATGATGGTAAATAACAGTTCTAGAGTAAGTATAAAACCTCTTGACAAAATGAAATAAAGGTAGAATAAACTAGTTAGAATTACACTAAAAAATACAATCCCTTAAGTACAATTTCAATAAAATAAAAGTAATTTACCTGCACCACTGCAGCAAAAATGATCTCACATATAATTTCAAATTACTTTCAAGCTGTGAAAGAGCTCGAGTCATTATTTCACTTGGAGATATTGCACAGTGGTGTACTTAGACTGATTGTATGATGTTCTTGTGTTATACATTTTTCTATTTCCAGCTCCTTTCTGTGGGTGACTTTGGTCAGGTGGACAGAAAATCTTTTACTTTCTCTGATCTCATCTCTGTTTCCATCCCCGCTGTTTAGCTTTGCTCTCACCTGCGCATGACATTACTTTTTCATCACTAACCCCGTAATATTTGCATGCTGCTCACAGGAAGGTGTAGATGTAAAACTAGACCATGGCTTGTGGAGCCCACCTTTATATTTCAGTTATCTGATTTAATCCTAAACATTGTGCCTCTTCTTCTATTTCTCTTCTTCTATTTCTTTTTCTTCTTCTTTCTCTTCTCCCTCTCTTCTTCTTTTTTCTCTGTCTCTCCTTGTCTCGCCATCCCTTTTTCTTTCTCTCTTTCTGTAACATTATCCAGTGATTAGTATTCTGCTCAGGCATTAGGATGGAAAGCAGAGTGGCTGCCGAGAGGTGTGCTGAATCACATCACTCATATTCGTTTATATGTGTAAGTGTGTGTGTGTGTGTGTGTGTGTGTGTGTGTGTGTATGTGTGTGTGCCTGTGCATGGGGCAGGGGGTGGGGGTTTGAGTGTGTGGGTGTGGGTGTGTGTGTCTGTGCGCGTGTGTGTAAAAAAGAGAACCAAATCAATCTTATGTCATTGACCGGCCACTAAGTGTTGTGTGTGCAACTGCACTGCATTCCTTAAACACACATTTACCACCTAACTGAGCTGCTGCACTGCCATTTGTCAGTTTTGCCCTGCATGGCGTGTGTGCATGCGATGCATTTGTGTGCATGTCTTGTTCACCACACATGTTAGAGTCTGCTGCACCTGATCACTGCTGGCTGGTAAATGCAGACAGCCCCGTTTATTTGCTGAGCGTAAAGCAGGTATTCCACAGAATGAAATGTATGCCTTCCTTTTAGATTAGCTCACAAAAATCAAGAAAGTTACATCTCTCCATCTCTTATAAGCCATAACATATTTCTACAGGTGTAGATTACTGTGCAGTAATAGGTCATGTAGATGGGGTGAATTTATTACAACTAAACATAAATAATGCAGCTGAGTTCCAGCTTAAAAGTATTTTTTATGATGAGCTTTAATATGCTATAAAATACAAAGATTAGACATAAATGGTTTTATAGCCAGGAAAATAACAGTTTGAAATATAAATGGGCTGAGTTGGCATAAACCTCCAGACAGGCCAACAAGAGCATAAATTACACCTTTGGTTTAACTTCTGTGAGTGTGTATGTAGTTATTTTTTAAGGCCTAGCTCTATACACTTGCAGGTCACTTTATAAGTTACACATGTTCAGCTGCACATTAACGCAAATATCTAATCAGCCAATCACAGGCAGCACTTCAGTGAATTTAGGGGTAAAAATGTTTTGTGATGCCAGAGGTAAGAAGAGAATGATGGATGATGTTATCGTGTGATCCTATTGTGTCAACATGAACCCAAATCTCTGAGGAATGCTTCCAGCACCTTGTTTAGTCTATGCCAACAACAATTAAGGGAGTTCTGAAGGGTCTAACCCGGTACTAGCAAGGTGTAACTAATATAGTAGCCAGTGAGTGTAAATTAAGCCTTTGGTTAACGTCTGTGAAAGCGCCTGTAGTTATTCTTTCAAGAAGAAGTCAGCTGGGTTGAGACTACACTCTTATTGGCAACACCCTCGGCTCAGTTGTATATAGATCCAGCACACAGAAACAGTCTTGTATTGGAAAACTACATATATGTTTAAATTTTAACCTAAGGCCAAAATCTGCTATGTTATACCACAGATCATTTTAAATTAAATCAAAATATATCTTTTATCAAACTAAGAACCAAACCATAGCATGTGGACTCTGGTCAGGAGTAACAGAGGCAACTCTCATGAGAAACAGCCAAATATGTAGCTAATTCAAGAGAGCTGTTTTTGTAATATTAATTTAAAGTCACTTAATAAAAACTAAAACTGGATTATACCTAAACAGTAAATGAAAATTCTTATCAGTCTTAATGAACCTACGTACTTTCAGACTATGATTTTACACAAATAAATTGAAGAGTTGCTAAATCTAATGATGATGCAGAGTAAAACTCAAAAAGTTAATCATGTTATGATGTGGAATGGAAAAATGGCAAAACTCCTGCTAAAGAGTAATGAGCTGGTCAGAAACAAAGATTAAGCTTTGCAATTATACTATTATACCATAAAAAATGGCACTTTTGTAAAGTAACTTGTTATAACGTATTTAAATTTAAATCAGAAATCAGATATAAAATCACAAATATAGTAATTTCAGTTCTGATTCATTCACAGACTTGTTTAACATAAGTTAATGATGTATTTCAGTTCACACAGAGCTATAGTTCAGTTATGAGGTAACTCATCTGAATCTCTCTCATTTTGTATTCTCAAGCTTGGTCACAACACTTGTTCACATTGCACCAAAAAGTAAAATTGGACATCAGAAGTGTGTAACTGCTGCTTTTTTCCAGCACCTACAAGGTCTTTCTATCCCTCTACAGCCTAAAACTTTAGGTCTATAATTAGTAACTGGCACCACAGCTAAGCTTCATTCAGTTTATCAAATAAAATTCTAATTTCTTGATCAAGTCTCAACTGTGCAATAGGCTGTCCAGTCTCACACAAATACATGAAGTGACTCTGATCTCTTGTACTGGTTTACACATTCGCGTTACAAGCAGAAGGTCACTGGTTCGATTCCAGGTGGGCACACAAACCCCTCTCACCATGGAGGGTTGCGTCAGGAAGGGCATTCGGTGTAAAACCTCTGCCAAATTACCAATGTGGATTAATCTACTGTAGCAACCCCATGGGGAGAATACAAGGGAGCAGTTGAAGGTACAAGAAGTTTCCGCTTGACTGGGGCTCACTGGTCATGCCCCAGTCAGCAGCCACCACCTTTATATAAATGCTGAAGATTTTATATGCATTTATTCATTTGACCACAGCCATCATCATCAAGCGGTTTTAGTGCCTAAACCCAACCAAATCATGAGCAAAAGTAAAATGTACATGCCTGAAATCCAAAAAGGAGGAGCAAACTCTAGTCTCCTGGCTGAAAGTCATGTTTGAGTTAAACTTCTATGACCCTTCATGTCTAAATATAGGTTCTTGGTTTCTGGAACTGCTGCTATGCCACCACCACGTAATGCATTCTTTAGAGGTCGTGGTCTTTCTGTGAGATCAGGCTGGCAGGAGGAGTTTCCCCCTCCTTCCAATTCAAGAGATTCTGGTTCACAAACCACTAGCCTATACAGTCTCACTTACAGTAAGTCTCCACCTGCTGCCATGACTGGCTGTCAGTGGTAAAGTAAATTTAAGCTATTTATATTAACAGCCTTTCAATTTGCCAGCCAGTGGAAGTCAGAGGTCATGGATGATTCAAAATTAATTAAAGTTAATAACTCCCAAAACAGCTTGCTAGAGGACAAAGGGGAATCTTGACTGTCAGGAAATAAATGTATCCAAACTTTTGGTGGATAAAAGTTGGGAAGTACTTTCTCCTTGTATTTCATGATCCCAAAGCGAAGTTTTCAACATGCGTGCAGTAATGAATCACAAATCATGCTTTAGTTAATTTTATTAGATTATTTCTACTCAACTCCACATTTTCAAAATGTATCCCAACTCATCTAGAACCATTACAGTCCTTTGAGGAACATACTTAGCATTACTGATGCTTTGTTTCCGTAACAACACGTATTTTCTCTAAATCTCAAATGTCTGCTATCTGATTATGTTTGCTGACAGCAAATGGACCATAACAGAATTTGGACAACATTTCCTGACAGTCTCTTCCATAATGATACGGCGCAGCCAAACTCTACCTTGTGTTAACAAAAGGATAAATTTCATTACAGTATGAGTTTGCTGAAATGCCGCCAGACGGTGAAGATATTACCATAAGCAAAGCATGCTTTACTAAAAGGTATAGAGCAAAGAGAGATGCTGTACGCAGGTACACAGAGGGATAAAACACAAAGTGTGTGTGTGTGTGTTTTTGAATGATGGGGGGAGTGTGAGGCCAGAGGGTGAAAGAGGGAGACGGAGTGTGTGTGCATGCATTAAAACAGGGGATTTTCTTGTCAGAGTAGCAGGGTTGGGGATTAGTTTAGGATCTGACTGAGACATAGGAGAGGAGGGCTGATGACTTTAGCCACATAAAGAGATGACTGGGCAAATATGGGCACATGCATCAATATCAGCAGTGAACATATTATAGCTATACCCAGCAGGGTGAAAAATACATCCAGTAGACAACTGTGAGGATTTTATTTGTTTATGCACGACTGGAGGGAAGGAAATTAATATCAGTGTATTGAAACCGTTCCTATGGAAGATCTTTATGCTTCCCCAAACCGCGGATTCACACACCAAAAT
>VUQH01081862.1:0-11256 GCA_015106775.1 Etroplus canarensis | reverse complement strand
TATTTTTGTTTTAAAAAAAAAAAAAAAAAAAAAAATTATTTAAGGTCCACTTTAAGGTCCCCTAGAGTGAAATTTTCATATGTACACAAAAAGGAGAGAGAGTATGTCTCATGTTAACATGAAAACTGCTCAGCATAAGAGGTAAAAAAAAAAAAAAGAAATTAATGGGTTAATTTTTTAAAAAAGTTGTTAGTATTATAAAAAAAATTGGGTATTAAGTCATAAGAAAACTGTACATAATCAAACCAGCAACCATTAAAGATGCTTTCTAATGCACTGTAGCCTTTAAAGTTTTACTAGTCTAGTAAAAAAGGGACTAAGGTGATGAGATCTGTTTAATAAAGCCAGCAAAGGGGAACAACTGAAGCCAAAGTTCTACTTTAAACAAAAAAAATGTGGCCTCAGTCTAACCAGAAGAAGAGGTGTAGATGACTTCAAAGTACATGTACAAATTATGGTATGCAAGATTTTAACAATACAAAATGCCCTGAGAAGCATAATGGCACTTAAATGACACAAAATACTAAGTCCAACAAAGTTCAACTTCTTGAAGGCATTCTTAGCAAGAGACTACGTTTAATTTTATAAGGACCTACTCATAGAACAACTCACTAAAAGTCGACTATTTGCATTTTGCAACAAAAGACAAAACATGTCAAAAGGGTTGAGCGGCTGCAATTCTACAAGCCCTGTACAGTTATGAAAACCAAACTGTAAGTTTTATTAGTTATGCGACCCCTTGGTAGAGAATACAAGGGAGCAGCCGAATAGTACATTCAGTTTCAGATATTTACTGGGCAAGTGCCTAGAGACTCAGTCATCATTTTTCCAAGCCAAGTGTTCTCCAATCATTTTCAAAATCGATATTTGATGTGATGATCTTCAGTATGGCCTGAACTCTTTTAGGGTAACTAATTTCTTTAAGGAGTGTTCAGGAAAAGTTCTTCAGGATAATTGAAGGACGTTCCAAAGCTCTCATGAACAAAATCTTGTGGCATTTTCCTGTGTTCATAATTATAGCAATTTTGACAAGATCCAACATAACTGGCTCAAGAGCAACCCTAAACCATGACCGAACTGCCACTGTGGCTGTAGACCACCCTGTTGTACCTTGACATGTTGATTTGAACCACTTCTTTAATGCTTGACAGCCACTCTTGCATTTAGACCATTTCTGATGAGGTTTTGGCAAATAGCTGACAGATCAACTGAGGGGCCAGGTACATCTCTCAGGACCTGTGTTAGGCATTTGCTGATTTCTTCCCAATTCTTAAGGATATGACTTTCAAATTGTGTTTATCTGCTGTTGATCCTCTATGTATCCCGTTTTCTAAAGTTGTTCAAGCATACATTGCACACCGTACAGAGATATGCAAAATTTTTAATTAATAATGCTTTTGGCACAAAAATCCTTCTTTTGCCTTCAAAAGTGTGTTAAATTAGGCATTTTTTCTAAATTCAACTAAACAAACAGGAAGAAATTCTGTTTTTGTGACAGGCTGCTAGTAACAAATTGAATAAAAATACAATTTAAAATTGGTTCTTTGCCAAATTATATGTAGACAGTGGCTTATCGCTTGTATTAGATGTGCTTTATATGCTGAAATGATTCACAGGTTAGTGTTAAGGACCGTGACAAAGGAAAAAATATAAATCATGTCTCTGAAAATGGTCACGTACAAGGACTGGGCTGAATGAGTGAAAAGCAAGTGTAGTGTAGTGGTTCACACATTCACCTCTTATGTGAGCTCCATGGTTTGAGCTCAACTACAGATCAGGCCCTTTCCACAATGTGTCAGGAAGGGCATCAGGCATTAAAATCTGCCAAATTACCCAAGTGACAAGTTTATATTTCATCTTCAGGTAAACTTTAAAGTATAGTGCTATAGGTTAGTGCACAGAGCTCCTTTTGTACGGTTAAAATCTAAAAACAGAGCTGTAGTTGATCCCACTTTACATCTGTAATTCCTTATCAGGTTATCAGAAAATGATTCAGTACTGATTTGGATAGGAGACGGAATTTTCCCCGTTTTAGCTCTGTACTGAATCCAGAATTGAATGGTTTTTACACAATATTTAGCATCTAGTGAAATATTTTTCGAACTTACACTATATAAATAAAAGTAATAAATTGTATGTCCATTGTGCTGTTAATACTAACGGTGGGTATTGTTAGGATTTCACCACAGATGCTAGTCATAACTAGCTGTGGCTTGGCTTACATTAGACACATTGATCAACTAAAGTTTTTCCTTCTCACCTTCACCAAACCATGAACCTGCATGAAAACATGGCGACTCAGTTGGGCAGATCATGTCAGATTTGGGAATGATAAAAATGTGAAATTACTGCTCAACCAAAATGGAAAAATCTTGAGAAACCATTTCAGTCTATACAAGGATTGGTAGGTAAATCTGAAAATTGATTCATCAGCTGAATAGAGGGCACTGAATTAAAGTTAGGAAGTTGCCAAGTCCAATCACAAGCCTTTACATACTGTGTTTTGCAGAAGAATTTCTTGTGCAAATCAAATCACCCATGTTTACAGTGCTTGCATAGAACACTGCTGTGCTACTATAGTGGTTCGTATAATTGTATTTCTTGAGATCATCATCAGGCTGCAAGAGATCTAATAAACTGACAGAGGCTAATCTACCCATTACCAGCCATGACTGAGCCAACATCTAGTTTATTTTTTTCAAAAATAATTCAAAACTAACCAGCATTGTGTGCCCTCATTCTTTATTCAAATTAATGAAGCGGACCAACAGAATGCCTTTATTTCAAAAATCAATTGGTTTTATGAAAGCTTAACCTTAAAAGCATTTATTTACACAGGAAGTCCCCACTTTTGTGTGTCAAACTGCAGAAACTAGGAAATATCAAAGTTAGTGCCTTAATAGGGAAAGTTACAATCCAGCAAGAGGAACTTTTGAGTGATGCAAGCAATCAATGATTAGTCTATATGAAAGCGTACTTTGGTCCAGCACTGACAAATGTCAAATTACAAACAGGTCAGCATAAAAATTACTGGAGAACTTCAACAATACAGGAGGATTTACAGCACAACAGGTAAAATATCAAAAACTGTGGTAGCATTTGTTCTCAAGTTCCCAGGGTATCCACCGAAAGCAAAGTGATGCAGAGACAAAATGAAGTTGAAAATGGATCAACAAAGCAGATCTTTACTGTTATGTTTTTAACTAGATGCACTCCTTACCACAAATGCTGTTCATGCAGGCACAAAGGATTTGCCAATTGGGTTTTTGGAGGCTATCACCTGCCTGGACTTGCAGTCAAACAGAGGAATCCTCCATCAACGGTTAAGTGCTCCTCATCACTTGTAATGTTATTGTATACCGCAAAACAACATTGAAAAAAAAAAAGGATGCCTTCAACACCAGCTTTTATTTTTCCTCATGAAACAAAAACAAAATGCAAAAGCTCCAATTAAGGCATGTAGCTACCTCGGCAATGGGGGTGCAAAACACGGTCCACTTGGACTCCATATCTACAGCCTCCCTCGGAATGTATTTGAATTTCAAGCTCTTCTTCCTATTCTTTAGAGATGGGGTGAAAAGCATGGCTATTCACGTGTGGCTTAGAGTAAAGCTGTTACTCCTTTTACGCTGAAAGGAGCCAGTTGAGGTGGTTCAGACATCTAGTCAGAATGCCTGATGGATGTCTCCTAGGTGAGGCGTTTTGGGCATGTCACACCAGAAGGGGGCCCCAGGACAGACCCAGGTCACACTGGAGGGAATATATACATATTGATTGGCTTGGGAATGCCTTGGTGTCCCCGTGGAAGAGCTGGAGGAGGTGGCTAGGAAAAGGGAGGTCTGAGCGTCTCTGCTCAGGCTGTTGTGCCCGTGGCCCGAAGCCAGATAAGAGGTAGAAAATGGATGGATGGAAGGAAATAATAACTCTTGTGGACACCAAGAAGACTAGGAAGTAGTGTGATAAAAACTACATAGCCATTGCATCCAAATCTGCACACAGCTATCATGTCAGCCACAGAGAGGGGATAATTTTTTTAAACTGTGGCATTAAATTTGGCATCAAGAATGAGCCAATTCTACTGCTATTGGTACTGTTGGTATTGTGACATCCCTAGTTCTGAGTAATCACCTTTATGCTATGAACAGTTCAATCCTGTTGAGAGTGGTCTTTTCAAGGATGACAGTGCCCCCTGAAAATCATAGGGACTGAGGGGTAACAATCAAGCTGAATACATATAGGAGATTTTAAGCCAATTTGTTAGCACTCCACATTCAAAATACCAAACAATTGTGTATCTCTGAAAGGGTGTTCCATCCTTCTAGTAGAATAAAGATACTTGGAAAATGAAGACCAAGGCTTAGTAAAGTTGTCCCTGCAGCAGGGAATGGACAAAAACCTTAATTCCACACTTCACTAGTTTTTCTTTAAAACTGTGAATCCTCTGATATTCTGATGCTCATTTAGTTCACTGCCAACTATTTTTTGACTTATAAATTTACATATCGTCTTTAACATTTTTCTAACAATACATTTGTGGTCAAGGATCTAAACATTTTCAAAGCTAATTACAAGCCATTCAGAACGATGGAAAAACCTTATAATTTTTGCGTTATAAAGAAACAAACCTAACTTGACCAAGACTCTTGCAATAGTATGATGTCAGGATTTTATTCAGTACTTTTATCAAAATACTTTTTGAATTTAATATTAATAAAGCTGATTAAGTGCCCCCGGTGTTCAGTTTGACCTTTATCAATTTATTCTATTAAATCCGCAAAGTAAGCATGACACAGAGAGAATTAAATATAACTTTAGAATAGTTTCTGACCTTCCATGAACTTAGATGCATTTCAGCACCAGAAAATAAATAAATCTGCATACAGGCACAAAAGTGATCACAGCAAGAATATGAAAATAAACAGTGTTTTGCTCCATTTAGCACTTGTTGGTAAAACCTTTGTTGCAAGCTTATGAGTTGTGACCAACTCATCATCTCTTCAGCATTACATGCTCTACTCCCTCCTTCCCACTACTCACAGGCATGGTGACATTCAGAATATTAAGTCTGGTGACCAGGAGAGATTATGCTCTGAATGTCAGCACTACCATAAATGCCATCACAATGTATTAGACACCATCCTGAAATAAAGTAATACATTTGGTTTAAAAAAGTAAATAAGCGAATTATTAACTACATTAATTTAATTTACTTTTGGGGTTGCTTTTTGGTTGTGATTTGGTTACTTAATTTAAGTAAAGTGCGTCTGATAAATTTTCATTTCCAACCAAAGTGAAAAACTAATCCTTCAAATTTAGGGAAACAAAGTCAGTGTCAAGCCCCAGTATAGTTTAATCAAATTTGGTGAAAAGCTATGTAGTTCAGTACAAAACCATTTAAGTACCACTGTCACGATTAACATTGATAAAGGTATAAGAATAAGAAAGGATGTCTGGGAAAAGACACTGTATCAACTTCAGAAGACAGTAGCCCCTGAGAAATCGGACCTGCGGCCAATCAAAATCTCCTTCAACATGTTGACATTCAGTCCATGCTAATGTTCAAGTATATCTGTATTTTGTTCATTGTAGTTTTGTGCCCTGACCAGAGATTATCGATGTAAATACGCAGTTTTCCTAAAAAAAAAAACAAAAAAAAAAAAACTGTGCCAAAGTACACAAATTACCATTGTGGGCTTTCACTTAAATGTAGGCATCTCCCTGATAACAGTATGTCATATAAAACACACACTCAAACTGAGGTGAAAATAACAGTTACACTGTGGCAGCCACCTTCCATTTTAACAGCAGTTGTAGCTTTGTTTCGGCACGCAACTAGGCAATTTGAGGGTTAAAGTCTGATAATTCTTGAGGACTAGCTCATCCGGTTTCTCCCATGACCAAAATGTTGAACCTTTTACTTTAAAGCCCTGTACTACACATCCCAGATCATGGTCCTCCTTAAGATTCATATGCCAAATGCAGCTAGAGATGTTTTAAAATCTATATTTTGCCAACATTTGCAAATGTACATCTAAAAATCTAAACTGCAACTCATGTTGGAGTCTGACACTACTGGATACAGAGGACAAGTTAACGCTAAGCGATAAGTCCCCCAAAAATGTAGCAAGTTTACGTTTTGGGGAAGGCTATGGTTCAAGAGAGAGCGGGCCATCTTCCAACAGGAAAGTTGGTGGTTTGATCCCTGGTTTCTCTGGTCTACATGCTGAAGCGTCCTTGGGCAAGAGACTGAACACCAAATCATTCCCCATGCATCCATCAGGTTGTGAATGTGTCCATGATGGTTAAAAGTACTTAAAGGCATAGAATAAAGCGCTGTATGAATATGTGTGAGAATGGGGCTTGTAGTAAAAAGTACTTTGAGTGTTCAGTCAGAGTAGAAAAGCATTATACAAGCACCCGTCCATTTACCATTACTCAGATTTTATTATACAGGTATTTGTGAACCCAATTTCCACAAATTTGCCAAAATGTTTTCTTCGAAAATGCCCTTTTCAAAATCCACAATGTTTCCTGTTCTTAATGATTATACAAACTTCCTTTATTGTCTCTCACGTAGAATTAGTTTGCACTTCCCGTGGTAGTGGGGCAAAGGGTGCTTACATACACAAGAGTGTTGAGCCTACATTTTCTTGAAACCATTAAAAAAATATTACACTATAGCACGACAATCATGAACCAATAATTAGCAGTCCCTTACCCTATAGACAATGGCTACCATCTGGAGCTGCAATTAGCAAAACTAGTCCTTGTTATAAATTATTTATGATATCGTGGACATGTCCGTTTGCATTCCTATTTGCTTATGCTGAGCCCACGCATTGGGGAATAAAACTAATGCAGCTGTGCAGTCATCCAAAAAGCCAACTATGCATAGCTCAGCACGGAAGACGCAATGCATAGGTCAAATAGTTGAAAAGTAGTTGTGTGACAGAAAGGGCATGATGACAGTTACCAATGTAGAGGGAGAACCCTGAAAAAATATCAAAGATCAAAGACAGAGGCTGCAGTGGATACTTTATATCAGGGGTCCCCAACCCGTGGACCATTTGGAACCGGGCCGCAAAGAAAAAATTTTGTGGTTAAAATGTTATTTTTCCCTTTCTTCTTCCGGCTCTTATTTTGAAAAACGACTGTTTCCGCCCTCGCCTCACTAACCGCAATTGAGTCTGGAACATTGTTTCACGCATCGGCGACACAAGCTAACCCTTGAAAATAAAATGAGCTAAAAGTAAAATTCACTTAAGTGCTTTTTCGGGAAGGAACGAGCAAACGATGGGACAGCAGAAGGGTCACAGGCTGCCAGCAAAAAAAAAAAGCTACATTTAAAAGAAAATACAAAAGGTTCTTACCTAAGTTACAGGTTCATTACAACAGGTAATACACATGCTCCTCACCTGCTGTGACCGACTGGCTAATGAAACCCACAAAACTGCTTCACCACACTGAGACAAAACACCCGTACACACATACCTTCTGTATATAAGTGTAAATGTTGCCTTCAGATTACAGACTATCAACTGAAAGATTTTTGTTATTGGAATCCCCGTGCCTCTACCCGGTCCGCAGAAAAATTTTCATACATGCAACTGGTCCGTGGTACAAAAAAGGTTGGGGACCACTGCTTTATATCATCACTTCAGCTCTTTATATAGAATAACACTGATCTTTCCTACGGCTCACTGAAGGAACAGCAGCAGCCAACAAGTGAATCCAACAGACCAACTCGCAACACTGTAGCTCCCTCCATGCTGCCAACACAGTAGAGTACAGCCTTAATGCTCTGCAGCTTTGGTGAGCAGAGGTATACAATGAACCAGTTTGCCAGCCATCATAGGTAGAGAAATGATGATGTGTATCGGATGATGACATTTAAAAAAAAAATCTGTTGTTTCATATTCTGCTCTCAGTTATTTCAAGGTGTCAAATATACTGTTTACTAGGGATGTTCTTGACCACTGACTAGTCAGTTAAACATCAGTCATTTGAAATCATTACTCACATTCTGTTCAATTGTGTTTTAAACATCGCCAAAAGGTACAGCACTTTGTGCCAGATACAACATTATAGTGCTAGCAGCAATAGTGCTGCTTCTTTGCAGGATAGCATCCATACAACTGTCCAGAACATGGATACACATCACTTCAGTTGCATGGTGTGCCTCCTGTCCCACACTGCTAGTCCAACTTTCCGCTGTTTGTTTACAGCTTCCCTTCAAAAACAAACAAACAAAAAAAAAAAAGGCTCAGCACACCATCGGATTTAAGTCCCAGTTAGTGAAGGGCAAAGTCGTAATATCTTTGTTCCAACAGGTAACTGCCATCGTACATTACATGACGTTTTGGTCCCGACTAGTAAGAGCCACTAGTAGTAGTTCATGGCATTGTTTATCATTTAGATAAACAGGACCATATGGATGCAGACAGAAATGTGAATACCAGTATGAATTAATTCTAGACTAAAGTTTAAGCTTGAAAAGTTCCATGTTTACATTTGGTGTTTTATATAATATTGTTAGGTTCATTCATTTGTTTAAGTTTTGCATTCTATAACATTTGCCCAGAAGTTCTAAATAAAAGAAAGAAAAAAAAAATCAGTTACATTTATTTTTGATTATGTTTAAAATGCAAAAACAAAAAAAATGTATTTTCCATCTGGTCATTATATAATCTATTGATTGCATTCACAAAACACACTGTATTGTGATACGAAATTTTAGTCACATCACTCAGCCCTAGTCTTAGGTTATGTTAAAAGCAGCCCTCATGCTCATGGCAGACCTCCAGAGCAGAATAAGAACTACTATTTCAATCTGCTGTCCATGACAGTTGGTTGATAGAGAAACACCAGATGTGAAAGACCAGGGCTGACTGGCTAATAGCAACTAAACATTTAAAGAGCTTCAGTATATCAGTCGTTTTCTGACAGACAAAATGAACCTCAAAATATCCTAGGATAGTTAACCCTTGTCCTGCCAGCTATACGACCAGCTAAACGACTGGCAGTAAATGAAAACACCAGAAGTGATCAATATATGGATGTCCAGCAGTAATAGGGTTAATATATCTGGGTGTAAAGCCTATACACATAAAACAGTCCTGTTTAGGGACAGCAAATATTCTATTAATTTATAGTCGACCAAGTAATGTTTCTGACCTTAATTTGTAATAAATCACATCTTATCTGCAGGCTTCCAAAAATGTGTCAAATTGAAAATTACACAGATTTTCTGAAACAGTATTGATGGTGGGCCTAGTTGTGGCCATGAAAGGGTTCATAAAAGATGCAAACAAAAATGACATGAGATTACCATCATTAAAACTAATTATTTAGATCAATTATATATCAGAACTGTGTTGATGTGACTAGCAGGTCTGAAAGCTGTCCGCCAACAACTCTAGACTTGAATATGCCATACTTACAGTATGTACTGGACCTGCATAGCTTACCTTGTTACAGTGACGGCCAATGCCCATGAGAAAGTTGTCTGGTTTGATGTCTCTGTGGATGAAGTTCTTTGTGTGTACATACTCAATTCTGCTGATCATCTGGAAAAAATAAAATGCACTTAAGTATTTGGCCAAGTCATTAACATTCATGTCACCTCTATACCATAGAAGAATACTGAAATGTGCTAATGTTGATCAACTTGTGAAAATACTGTTCAAGTGGGTTGGTGGTATATAAATTAATCTAGTAATCCAAGGTAGTGAAGAAATACTGTATGACGTGACAAAAACCATGGCTGAGGCAATTACAGAAACATTAAATGATTTCTTCCACTTAAATGTCTGTAAAAAGGCCTATTGCACTGTGGACAGAGCCCAAGCAGTGATCATGTTTACTCCACAAGGAAGAACAAAAGCCTTCTGAACTGGAGGCAGGATCACATACTACATCTGATCCACAAGTATGTTAACTTTTTCAGGAGTCTGCACAGAAGCTGATGTGTCTGAGTCAGCTACCTGGTCCGCCAGCATAAGGACAGTTTTCATGGTGAAGCGGCGAGAGCAGAAGTTAAACAAGTCCTCCAGACTGGGTCCAAGCAGGTCCATAACTAGGACGTTGTAGTCCTTCTCTTGGCCATACCACCTGATGAAACAACAGTAATTTATAAAAGTGGGTTTTCATGATTTATCTCAGTCACAGCACTTCCTAAAACCAACTCCACGGTTGAATACAGATCAAAGAAATTTTAAGGTTAATATTCATAAACCACAAACTATTTTCAAAGAATCAGAATACTTTATTAATTCCCCTGGGGGGAAATTCTTTGTGTTACAGGCACACCGTTCAGCATACATAAGTATCAAAAGAATAAACAGCGACAAAGTGTAGAGCCACAACTACGCAAGTGGAAAGTGTAAATCCAGATCTATTTATTGTTTATTCATTTGTGTTCTCTTGATTTTTGATGACTGCTGAAAATTAGTTGTGACACAATTCGCTAATCAGATTCCGTTTTTAGTTCAGGCGTCTCAAACCTGCAGCACTTTAGCCAATTTCCAGTGGTTCCTTGTAGAACAAGGAAAAAATTAGATGAATATGGAATAATTAACATTTTCATTATGTCAATTCCTATAAGACTCCATTTGTATAACATAGCCTCATATCCTCTTTATTTTGCTAAATCTTAGTAGCAGTGGCTAGCATTGGTTATAAAATCAAAGGGTTCATGGACAAACTTGTTTGCACTCACCACCAACACTGATAGCTTACTGGTATGTTTGATGTCCAGTGGATTTTAGAATTATTTTAAAAAAAAAAATCTTACCATTTTTAAATTATCAAAGTAGGTTACTTTTAATTCATTTGCATAACACAGTGGCCTGCACATGCTCACAGCTCTTTCAAAATAGACCTAAACAAAGATTTTTTCCTCGTATAATTATTCAGTGGTTTCGATAAAAAATGATAAATAAAAACAACATTTTAGTTCCACAATTCCATAAATATAACAAAATGGCAACTGCAGTCCACTCTGGAAAGCAGTTACTTGTTTTTCCATCTCTTTAATTAAAAGTCAATTAGTAGACATTTTATGATAAACTTAAGCTGTGTGGACAATTCATCTGGAATGATAAGAAAGCCAGACTTCGTCTTAAACTATTATACCTGCCTTTTGAGAGGGGAGGACTTCAGCTTCCCAATCTAAGGTGGTATTATATGGCTGCCCAATTAACCTCAGCATCATATTATTTTAATACAACACCCCCCCCGCTTGGGTAAGCACTGAGC
>VUQH01081860.1:0-19927 GCA_015106775.1 Etroplus canarensis | reverse complement strand
ATTGTCTTTGGCCCTAAAAACCTCAGAAACACTCTTTCTAACCAGATACTTACGCTGAACGGCATCACTTCGGCCTCCAGTGACACTGTGAGGAAACTTGGAGTCACTTTTGACCAGGATATGTCTTTTAATGCTCACATTAAACAAATATGTAGGACTGACTTTTTTCACCTCCAGTATAGCCAGAATTAGAAACATCCGGTCTCAGAATGATGCTGAAATGCTAGTTTATGCATTTATTACTTCTAGGCTTGATTATTGTAATTCATTGCTATCTGGCTGTTCTAAAAGCTCTTTAAAAAGCCTTCAGTTGATCCAAAATGCTGCAGCAACAGTACTGACAGGGACTAGAAGAGAGATTATATTTCTCCCATACTGGCTTCTCCTCTTTGGCTCCCTGTTAAATCCAGAATTGAATTTAAAATCCTTCTACTCATTTACAAAGTTTTAAACAGTCAGGCCCCACACTAGCTTAAAGACCTCATTGTACCATAATTTCCCATTAGAACACTTCACACTCAGAATGCAGTCCTACTTGTGGTTCCTAAAGTTTTTAAAGTAGGATGGGAGGCAGAGCCTTCAGCTATCAGACCCCTCTCTTGTAGAACCAGCTCCCATTTTGTATTCGGGAAACAGACACCCTATCTGCATTTAAGATTAGGCTTAAATCTTTCCTTTTTGATAAAGCTTATAGTTAGGGTTTAGTTATGCTGCAATAGGTTTAGGCTGCTGAAGGGCTTCTCATGACGTGCTGGGCATTTCTTCTCCACCATTCACTCCCCATGCATTAATTTGCCACTGCTTCATGTCATTGAATGTTGTCTTCTCTCTCACATAGTGTGTCTCTCTTTGCACCATTTTCTCTCTTCTCTTCCCCCTGACTCTCAGCTGGTCATGGCAGATGGCTGCCCCTCCCTGAGCCTGGTTCTGCCAGATGTCTCTTCCTGTTGAAAGGGAGTTCTTACTTCCCACAGTCGCAAGTGTTTGCTCATAGGGGCTTGTCTGATTGTTGGGGATTTCTCTCTAATACTGTATGGTCTTTACCTTACAGTGTGAAGCACTTTGAGGTGACGTTTGTTGTGAATTGGTACCATATGAACAACATTGAATTGAATTGAATAGGAAGTCAGATAGAACCCCCACTCTGAAGTCTAGATACTCTTGGTGTAGGTGGAAATGAAGTAGGTGGAGACTTGTATGAGGATCTGAGTAACCAGGATCAAGTGGAAATGGAGAGGAGGCAGGTCACATGAATGAGAGTCTGCAAGCCAGAATAGCACTAGGAGACCTCAACATCAAATGCACACTTTAACAATTATCTAATTATACTTTTGTGAGTTTATACAAGATAAAACCCATTGATGATGCTTTTTCTTTCATTTTTATTTTCATTTTTTCTCCTCTGTTTCTACCTCTGTTGTTGGTTGCTTATGTAACATTGACTTGGTTTGTGCAGGTTTTGCAAATCTTTAGTGTAGACTTTTAAAGTCATAGTATGGGAGATTGTAGAAGCCTTTGCTATGTTGCTGTGTTATACCTTTTTATGGTTATGCATTAGAAATGAAAAATGGCCTTTTCATTCATTTTAGTAACTCAAGTCTCACTATATTAATATTTTTTCTTCTAGGACTTGATCAACAAGCTCAATAAATGCTAAGTAGAACCACAGCACTGTACAAAATAGTTTTAAATGATAATAATAATCATTTGAAAAAAGGTTTATTTCTGATACTGACGTTGTTCTGCCCAGACCTCAGTGGGCCTTTTAGCTTGTTTAGATGGCTGGTCCAGTGAAATGACCCAAATTAGGTCATTAGAAGAATATCTTTTATGTGCCAAAGTGCCCCCAGTGGAGATCCATGAGCGAATGTGCATGCACAGCTTTCAGTCTGGGCACAAAAAAGTTTCCCAGTATTTCTTCTGGTCTATTAAATGAGCCAAAGATTCAGACTGAGCTAAAATTCACTGCTCTGTAGCAATTAAACTTGTACAGACAAATATCGCAAAAAACTACAGACTGCTTGACATTGTCAGACTTCCTTATCTTACTTATATTTATTTTGAATTCATCATGAGTAACAGTTCTTATGATGAAGAAATGTCAGCATCTCTATGGTTGTTCATTAAACATTTCAATCAAATGTAAATTTATTTATTTAAAAGAAAATATGCTTTAACTCCTGGGCCTGAGTTGTCCCACAAAAGAATGACAGAAGAGTCAAAGCATAAAACATTTTTTCATTTCTATTGTTTTATTTTTCTTTTTGTAATTACATTTATGAAAGTTAAATCCCAGTTGAAGCTTTATCTAGTCTGACTCAAAATTATTTTTCACTGAATTAATTGCTCTACCCAAAGCAGAGTTATGGGAATACTTGAAGGCCCTGCCTTTGCAGAGACACTGTCAAGACATGAACAATAAATGATGAAATCCATAAATAGAAAGCCTAAGAAACCATAAAATGGAACTTAAGTACATAACCACTTTCATTAAATAACCACCTCACCATAACATGTCCACAGTTGCTGTAATTGCATATGTTCTATGAATTGTCTTAATTTAGAGTGTAATGAATGTGCCAATTACATTTTCACTATGAAATTATGACTATGTAATTTGAAGTTACTGGGAGAGTGTAGTATATAGTTTACATGGGTTGGCACAGTAATAAGCCTCAAATGCTGACAGTGCATCAGCAGAAAAGCACCATACCCCTCAGAGAGCCATCAAGCAGAAAATGATAATTAATTAATCATGGAGTGTGAGGCAAACTCGGTTCTATTAGCCCTTTGGTAATTCCTTTCCCTCGGCCTCCACACTAACCATAGAGATCATGCCTCTCTAATAAGGCTTGTTTACTCAGCAGCAATATGGTCACTGCACTCATGGCTGGTTGGAAAATGTTCATGACCTTAAACATGTACATTATTTTGCAACAAAACTAAATAGTCTGGTTGCTTGTATACATAGCAAAGTTATGTGAACTGTAACAGAACACACATGAATTTTCCTCATATCTTCTCTTTTATTTGCTCTTCATCCATCAGCCCTTAAAGTCCTTAGTGGTTTGTATTCCATCCTCTCTTAACGCTTTCCTTCCAAAATTATGTATTCTCCTTCATAAGTTGGTTGAAATGTAATTCAGATATTTTAAGCAGATGATATGGTTTTGTTTGACAACCAACCACTTTTCACTCAGCCACTGCTGGCTAAGAATAAAGACAATTTCCAGCGAAAACTGTAAAACTGCATATGATACTGGTGCTTATAATTACAATTTGTTCTTTCAGTATTATATAATTACCTAATTTTTTTTTTTAAAACGAAGGTAAAATACAGGATAGAAATGAAGTTTGCATTAAGCTTGAGCTGAACAAGTCTGATATACCTTTTATTATATCAAAAACGTTCCTACCTGATCACTCCCACAAACACGTCTATTAGAAAAGAGATAAGGACTTACTTTGATTTTCATGATAATAAATGGTTGCAATTAATGTTCAATTAATCACGATAATTATCAACTTAATATAGAGGCCAACCATTTCAGATTAAATCTCACTGATTAAAAATACATAAGCACACGAATTTAGCAAGAATTTATATTTTGTTCTTATTAGAAAAGGTATATGTGATATATAAAGTTAAAAATTCGCCTCCATACACACACTCAAGATAAAGATCTGCAAACTGATTTCTAACTATGTAAAATTGTCTGAAACTAGTGGTGTGGCAGTGCACACTTGCTATTATTCATTGGTGGATTCAGTTTTAGTTCTAAGCCCATGCAGTTACAATGCAAGGCAATAAATTAGTCAATGAATTAGTCTTAAGTCATGAAATAATGCATCAAAAACTATCTTTCAGTATTCAGAGTAGTGTCTAGTCCATACAGACAAAAAATATGCATTTTTAGTGTGCCAAGCAGCTGCAAAGAAAGAAGATTCTTTAGTTGCAGGAGCATACTGGACCTTGTTGTTTAAATAAATGATTTTCTCTCTGTAAATTCCTTGTGGGTTCAAAATTTAAAGCTGTATTTTGACAACTTACAGATTTTACTCCTTTTTTGCCTCACTTGTTTGTTTGTGGTGAAGCAGTCTGAAGAGAGTGAGAAGGAGACTGATGTAAGATTACAGAGGCCAGGCATGATCTCGAACGACCCCATAATGATGTTAACAGGCAGAATAAAATTCTACCATGGGCACAACAGCCTGTGGACTTTCCTGTAAGCTGTTCTGATTGTTCTTGAGCATATGCTTTATCACATAACAGTTTTACATAAATTCATGCCCCAACTGAAAGTGTTGTATGCAAGCATGTTATAACATTTCTGTTCTTGCTTGCCTAAAGCTATAACTGCTTGTGTAAAGCAATAGGGTTATCTAGAGGCAACTTCTATTGCATGTAAATTTAAAATCATATATTTATACATGAAAAATATTCAGCTCTTTCAGCATCTGAAAAACATTATCTCAGTTACTGCAAAGGAAGACAGCAACATGTGCTTTTATTTTGACTCAATATCTCAAGAGGACTATAAACATTTAGATGTTGCTACAAACCATCTCATCCATGTAGGTCTGTATATATGGATATTTTATAGGCCTGCGGTCTGGCAAGGACAGAGGAATTAGCCTGATCCACATTCATTAACCTCATTCTCATTCTCCAGAGCAACAGTGCTGTAGAACTGTCACCACAGCACAAAAATGATGAATTGGTAATCAGTTGAGAGCTGTCAAGAAAGCTCCAGGAATACAAAATTTAAACACTTGTTTGCCCTTGCATTAACCATTTGTAATCAAATCACTATTTATCGTTGGTTCAGTTAGACATGTTTTATCACCCAGTGTTGTCATATATGTATAGGCAGGGAGACAGCATTGGCACTTCTCATTACACACACTGAATGTTGAACTCTTGGTAGAGATGGGGTTGGCTGTGTTTATTTCTCATAGCTAGACTCTCTCTTAAAGCGTATGATGTGTGTTGGTTGTGATTCATTTTTAATCATCTTCTTTAATTATTCATATGTTTCTTATTGAAAATGGAGTGCATACAACAAATCAATATGTTGAGCTGCTGTTTTTTTTTTAAATAAACGTGCAAGTTAGATGATATATTTAAAATTGTACTTCCTTTAATGTATTTAAAGTGCGAGTATTTTCAGTTGAATTAAACGTATGTGCAGCTTGAATAAATAAAAAAGGTTAGACATCAACAGCTAGTTATGTTGACCACTCTATGAGCTGAAGAATCCTACAGAGAAATCAATACAGTGACAGGTGAGCTCCAGAAAATCCGAACTGTATCCTAATTAGGTGGTCAGTGTGTACCAAGAATTTCTCCTCCGCTTACCTAATTGTGCTTTAAAGTTCAGACACAGTGAGGGATTGGATAGGAGAGGGCTTGGTAGGCCAGCTGATGGGTAGTCTACCAACCTGTTGTTAATGGCTCGTGTTTTAAAAGTTAATGAGAGCTGGAGTTAAAAGCAGCATTAGCTAAAGGCTAGGTAGAGCTGAGTTATGTGGATTAACTTTTCATTACCTCCTCATTAGGTGGGCCTGGGGATTAGAGAGACCCTTGTATGAAATGTAGCATGAAAATAACCAAATGGGTTTGCATAAAGCTGGTTTAGAAGGGGGAAACGTGGCGGAGTTAAAGGAAGTGATTGAGCTTTTAGCCCTCTCCTCATTGCTGAGATCCCTCTGCAGTTAAGTTGACATAGTTTGCTCCCTATTAGCCAATAAGAAAGCAGGTTGTAGGAGCAGAAAAGCTACCTTTTCTTGGGGAGGTGACTTTGAAAACTAGACTGGGTCATTAAAAGCAGAATAAGAAGACCATTATAATTCTAACACTGAAGTTGCCATTTATTTGCATTGTGAAGTCCCTGGTGTAGTAGTTAAATGTCACTTGCCAACTTTAATGAGAGTAAAGTTAGGGAGAGTAGCCAGAGCTGATTAGTGTTTTCTGCAGCAATTCTATCCAATGCAGTGTCCAAAGGAATGATCAACACTTCACACTGAGAGACTACTGGGCAATCAGATTGTTCAGACCTCCCCACATTTACCCCAGCTATCAGTACAGCTTTAATTACCCCGAATAAGGAAACAGAAGTCCACAGCTCATCGTACTTTCAGTAAATGCAATGCCTTATGGGATGTGCTTCTAAAAATGGTGTCATTGTTAAGTCTGTGCCTGTTTGTGCATGACTTTTCCCATGTAATTTGAATGTTTCTTAAAATGATTTAATACGGGTAGATGGGAAGGTTTGTATAAAAATTGTTTTTTATAAAGATTTAATAGTTATTTAAAAAAGCAGAACTTGCTGCAGCTGTAGGAAACATTGCCATTCCATGTTCAGGCACAATAAATGATCACACTACATAAGTGCATTTGCAAGGATTAATGTAATTTCTAGGTCTGAATACTGAGGCCAAAGCAGAAGTGCCTTAAATCTGCAATATTTTTAATGGCTGCCATGAGACAGTCTCTGTGGTTCCGGTCCATTAGAAGTCTCTCTGAAAATGGCCCTTTACCCTGACCTCAGTAAATGCTTTCCTGGTAGAGTTCACTCACTCATTTTGGGTCATACTGAATAGAACATTAAGTTTAAACTGTGATTATTCTAAGTGTAAGAAAGGAGACTTATCCAGGGTATGCTTATTGGCTAACAACTTGTGATTTACAAGTCCTTAGGTAATCAGTGTGCCGTATCACAGTTCACTCCTTGCTCGTTATAAAACAACAATATGGTAATGGTGAAAATGCTGAGCTTGTGGCTTCAATCACAAGTCACTAACCAGTGGGCGGTGTCACCATGGCTATGTCAAGTCCAACTGATCGTGCCATGGCCCGCTTGAGAAAGTTGGGTCCAGGCATGGCACACAGTGAACAAACTGCTCATAGGACTGGACTTTGGGATTCAAACACACTCAGGCATGGTACAGCACAAATACTGCCAGTGCACCCTGTCTGGTTCAAGCCTTGATTTATTTCTAGATGTGTCAGCTCTATGTGTGTCTACACATTTAATAACATCAGAGAAGACCTGAAAATTGAGACATACACAGTTTCAGCTCTGATCAAGTGACGCATTACATTCCTTGTGGTATAAAAATCTTTTGTAAATCAGATGAAGGGACATTTTATTTTAGGTGAAGAATTTGAAAATAGAACTTTTTTGATGCATGTTAAGGTCTTACCACATCAAGATATCAAAAATTGTCTGCCATGGTTCATGGTAAATACTTGTCTCTATATTAATAAACAATAAAATTATAAAAAGAGAGAGTTGTATATGGACCCCTGTGATGGACTGGCAACCTGCCCATGGCATACCCAGGGTAGGCAGCACGATAGGGAGTGATTATCATTATGGCCCTGCAGCAAGAAGGCTTCTGGTTTGAGCCCTAACTGGGACCTTTCTGTCTAGATTTGGAATGTTCTTCCTATGCCTGTGTCAGTTTCCTCTGGATACAACCCTCTCCAACAGCCCAGTGACATGCATGCTGGTTAGCTGGCTGTGGATGTGAGATAGAAAAAGTGCTTAAAGTATACAGAATACAGTGCTGTATTAATGAATGGTTAAAATGCAACTTATAGCCTAAAGAACTTGGAGAGGTCACTAAGACTAGAAAAACACTGTATAAATGCAAGTGCATTGCACTGTATTGCCCTTCCTCTTGTCGTCACAGCTGATGAATCTGCATAGCTTATTTGGCAGAAATTTTAAACCAGATGCCCTTCCTGACACAACCCTCCCATTTATCTAGCCTTGTGAATAGCTTTAGGAGTGCACTGGCTTGTGATCCCCCAAAGCTGGGCTTGTGTGTCCTCCCAGTTGCAAACCAGAGACTTTCATGTGTTAAGCAAATGTGCAAACCACTACACTATGGAAAATTTAACTTTACAGTGTTTGAAAGACATGATATTATTTGCTGATGTTTATTATATGTTAAAAAAAAGATGTCTACTGTAATAACAATCAACACTTCTAGGAATATATTAAAGGAAATTATGTTCACTGTCAAAATCCTACAGAGTTTCTTTATCCAGTGGTGTGACCTATCAGAACAAAAAGGAAAAAAAAAGAAAAATATGTGTGAAAACAACTCTGAGAGGTGTGAATATAATCTGAATTAATGAGACCATATCACATAAGAGGAACAGTCTCGGAGTGACTGCGGTTGAACTTGCATCATTTGGATAATTAAAGCAACTTACTTTGACATTTACCACACGTTTGTGAGATTCACACTAACAATAACTGACAGTAAGGCTGGCTTCTCCGATCGTGTTTATGATAAAATGATTGTCCTGGTTTATTTCTGCTGTGATACTCTAAGTCTGGTATTGACTGGAAAGGGAGAGAAACCAGTCACAGGAAGAAAATTTGCACAGCCATCATACCATTATGTTTGTTACATCATTATCTTTGATGCTCAGCCTGTGATAATTAGATGCTGGCCGTAGTGATACATGGTGTTCTCTTACCTTCTCTCTTACTGTCATCCATTAAACTGCATTGTCTTTCCTCGAGTTATAAAAGAGTATTTTAAACATGTTGCTAATGCTGCCCCCTGACAAGTTCCCATTACCATTCACTCATTGGGGTAGCACACATTCACTGTGACACCAATTCGCATGATTTCCCTTGCTGGCCAATTAAGGAGCAGCACAAAGGAAGTTAGTTGTAGTCACACTCCTGTTTTCTTTCCCATTGTGTAATGAAATGATTACTCACAAGCTCATTGAACAAAATGACCATGTTCACCGAAACAGTTTTTGTGACAATATGCACCCAACAATATTAAAATAATAGTCCATGATGAGTCATTAACATTAAGGGTAGAAATCTATGTCAGTATACACTGGTGAAAAAGACAGTTTCCTTTTAGATTTCTAGGAGTGGAACCAGCTGCAAAACCTTCTCCTCTTGATGAGGTGTCATAGTTAATGTACCAAACTGCGAATGCCAATTATTGATCTTTTTGCATGTGGATATTTATCATACATTGTAATCCCCAGGGTAATTAAATGCAAGTACTATGCTTATGATAGCCATCAACAATTTCTTTACCAGAGCGGTCAATCATTCTGTTAAAGGCCTTGCAGGAACTGAGTATGCTACAAGGCCAGTGGCAATGCATTGCCCCAGGCTAGCAGAACTAATTAGGAGGTTGCCCAGTGGAATTCTATTACCACCATGTCCAAGTCACCCAGCCCATTTCTACTTTTCATCCCCATTTTTATCTTAATTTCAACATGCTGTATATCTCTGTTTCTCTTAATTCCCCCACCTCCCTCTCCAGGGCCTTCCATTTACTTGATATGTAGACTCAAAATGTGATGCCACAGTCCAAATCAAAAGGGAGCATTAGAAGTGAAGTTTGCAATTCTGTGCTATTCTCATATGAATTCCTGAATACGACAAAAAGCTTTGTATCTTCCAGTGTGAGATTCTTTTTTCTTCAGAAACTTCTCCAACACTAATGCAAATACCCTTAAAGTTGTTGTCTTTGCTTGTGCACATCATAATCATATTACACATATTTTATAAATTGCAATTAAATTTGTTTTTTAAGTGTTTTCACTAGAACTACAGCTGCTATTTTCACACTGAGTCTATTTGTTGTATGTTTGTTTGAACAGTTAATCAGTCAGTCAATTAAATGTGAGAAAATACTGAAAAACTCCCATCATGTTTTCAGAGCTAAATGTAACATTCTCCGATAGCTTGTTTTTGTCCAACCTTCTGTCCAGATAGTATTACATTTATAATGATGACTAACAAGAGATAAGTCTTAAATTCTTATTTTTATTTAACGTCCGCATTTATCTTTCTCTTACACTATAACTATTTTTTTTGCCAATATATTTATTGTCTTTTTCAAAATTATTTCACAAACACATATACATACATACATACATATACCCACTACACACACAGACTGCATACCCTTGCATCATAAAAAAATAAAAAACACTATAACTATTAAATTATCAGAAAAAACCAAACCAACAGAGGGTGTAAGAAATATAATCACATGCAAACCCAGAGAACAAAGGTTTCTGAAAAAACATACTCTAAGTTATTACATTTAAAAAAGATAAAATTAAGTGCTTGGAGATATGCTAATGTATTACCTCTGTGTACAGTGCACTAGACCATTTAGTCACACTTTTCTCTGTTATTATTAAAATAATATTTAATAATTATGGGGACGTGAAGATAATATAATTTTGTAATGAATGTCCATTATTTAAGCAAGTATTTGTTAATTAATAGTATTAATCTGTGCATTAATGAGACAGTATTTAAAAATATATTTATTTATTTATGTATTTTTACATCAAGACCTTTATATTTAATGTAAAAGCATAGCTTTTTTTGTGGACTCTGTTAGAGTAGGGTAGAAACACTTCTTCATCTTCATATTGGATATTGGCGCAATCCCTCAGTTTATCTTTAGTTTAAAACAGGCTGTTTTACCCCATCTCCCTTTGAGGACACACTTCTTCAAGCCATCTTAATTCTGTTTGGCTACCCCATACAAACAAAAGGTTTGAACAGCAGTTGGATGCTGCGGATGCTGTGCCTGAGATGACCACATTATGTCTCGTTGTGATGTCAGTGAGAGCAGATCCAGTCGTTAAGCATAATGTGTTTAGAGTAGTCGCAGGCATTTTGACTCACAGGGCTTACTTTAATATACATTGACCTCATTTCTCATTATTCGCACTTTTGCGTATATCTTACTCAATAGCTGAAAAGAGCCTTTGCTGTACATTACACAAAATAGTTATAACATTATAAATGCACAACATAAATATGCTTTGAATATATTACACATATCTTTGAAAAGTCTTATCTTATTTGAATAAAGACTTTATACAGCAAGTTACAGATGGCCAAAACACATTTGTAAATAGATGACCTCCCTTTCTTTCACATACACTCCCACAGAAGCAGGCACACAAACTGCTGTACACCTGCACGTGTGTATCTTGATGAGTGTTTGATCCACCCCCACACTAGGGCCCAGTCACCCTTCAACTGTGTGTGATGAATTACATTCTTAGTTAGTCACATGCAAAATTAAAAACCTTTTAAAAAGCACAAGTGATGATCAAACACAAAGGTTCATTCAAGCATAGAGTTTTTTCTTTTTTTGTTTGTTTTGTTTTTTCATCCATGAATTACTGTATTCTGCAACTTAAAAGTTATATTGGTTCATTGTTGTAATTTACACTGCTTTATTGCTTCAGTGTTTGTGGTCCAAGTCAGAGTTATTATAGTTTTGTATTTTTTTTAGTTTTTATTTTTATTTCGTTTTGAGATTTTGTTTGGAATTCAGTTTAGTTTCAGTTATTTTCCAGAGTGGGGTTGCTTGTTTCAGTTTAGTTTTTATTGTTTGAAAATGTTTAGTTTTACTGTAGTTTAGTTTTTCTTAGTTTCAGTGTTAGTTTTAGTTTTTTTAGTAATTATAATATGGATGGTAATTGTCAGGGGAAGATTTAAGATGTTTATTTAAGAAATTACAATACAAACACAACACTCTGTGAAAATGTCGTTTTAGTTAGTTTAGATTTTTTCCTAAAGTCTAGTTTTATTTTTATTTCAGTTAACTATAATTATTTTTCTCATGTAGTTTTAGTTTTTAGTTTAGTTTTAGTTGACTATAATAACCTTGGTCCAAGTCTCCCACATATTTGAGCCAATATTCTTAAGTACATTACTTGTTTTCTTTTGATTTAAGAGACTTAAAAATGGACTGACGCATGTTGAAGCAGACTAACACAATGACACAGACCAAATCAGACTGCTAAAAGTAGAAAGAAATAGGAAGTATTTAAAACATAAACTATATTTAGCATGTGTGACATGAGTGCTTTCTGTTAGTGTGAGGACTCCAGGCATCCTTGGGGGTTTAGGAATTGTTCTATACACCACCAAAGATGGATAATTGGTTATTTTGAGTAATTTTATAAACAAAGCTCAGCTGCTGCAGCTCAACCTCAAGTAAACAACATACCTTGGGAATAGCCTCTGTTCAGCTTGCTTGTGTTTGTAGATTCCTGTCTGCCAGATGTAAAGAAAAGGCCTAACTTTTTTTAGCCCAGCTGGAGCTATTTTGATTTCCTCTGATCATCCACAGCAGAGGAAATCCAGATTAGTTCCACAAAAATTAACTTCCTTTATTACATTAAATTTTTAGTAATTTTAATAGCACGTTAGCTATACAGAAATTGTACTTTTATTTATTTTTATTTAGCCTTCATTTAACTAGAATGTTAGCTCTTGAAATTAAGAATATCCTTCTTTTATGGACCAACGTAGGTATTTCCGTGTAAAAAACACTTTATAAATCATATAATATATTCTGAATTAAAATTACTAATTCAAATTAATTAAAATGAATTAATCTTTTGCCTAAAACAGCTAATACATAAGGTTTTTAATGTTAAAGTAATACACCAGTACAATGCCCCATGTCAGAATTAATGCTATCTATTGAGAAACTATTTCCAAAACCCCAGAATACCAGAATTAATGTTTTAACAGATGTTTACAGTTTGACATTTAAAGTTATTTTTTAGATTTTTCCTTTTCAATTTATTTGTTTTCATAAGTATACCATTAAAACTGCACAACTCACTGAGAGTGATACAATCATAGGCAAACTATTGAATCCAAAACCACATAATACAGATGTAAAACAAATTACAGATCCTGTTTCAAACTGACTAATTATTATATTACTAATAGGGGATTAACAAATAATTACACAAATTGAATTGATTAAAGTGATAAAGACATACAGACTTTGGAGAGCAGGCCAGGAGGATACAGCAATTATCCTCACATACAAATAGATTCCCTCTGGTATCCCCTTACTGTACAACACTGGATGAGAAACAGGATTCCTCATGAACATCTGTTATCACAGCTGGTTTCATCATCAAGATCTTTTTATGATATCCTCCACAGTGGATCCGGGTCTGAAGAGTTGCCTTGTTCTCTGGTGCTGGCCTTGGCAAAGTCTCCTTCCTGTGAGACATTATCTCAAGTAATAACAAAATAGCTATGTCTGTAGTCTTAAAAAAGATTTCTTTGTTATCTTAATGATAAACTGTGGGTGAGGCAAATAATGAAATTAAATGACAATAAAGCAGCTCCACCACTACAAATCAGGCTATTGAATGTGAAGCACAATTGGCTGCCTTTTGTTCTATTCTTAGTATTAGTAATATTACTATTATAGTAATAAAAATGTAAAACTTTTCCATATTATCATTTGTGACTCTTGATACTTTATTATATTTCCGAACAGATATTTTAATTGTTAGTATTATTATCTGAACTACATTAATCACTGGCATTCTGTCAGGGCAAAGATGGCTTACCCTCTACAATCTAAAAATAAACATCAGTTAAATACATCAGCAAAGTGATCTCTCTCCTTACAACTCAAACATTCAATCCCATAAAGCATCTTATGTTGTCTGTTCCATTTTGTAAATTACTGCTGTCTTGTGACCACAGCAGGCTATTGTTCTGGAAGCTAGCTTCGCTTGGGGCCATGAGAATCTATAGTTTCTGTCATTTTCATGTGCACACCCATGTACTGTTAACAATGTCTGGAACGGCAAGCTGGGAGGCCCCCAGCCTTTTCTGCTTGTTTGTGCATGCGTATTGCAGACAAATCTGTGGTGTATTAAAGAACACTGACAAAAGATCAGTGTGCCAGGCAAGCTGAGCCTTGCTCTGCTTTGACTGTACTGAGATTCGTTATGACCTATCCATTATTATACACGTGTATGGATATGTGTAATATTAGCAAATAAACAAGCAAATTACCATGTGATTTATAACTGTAACAGATAACATTTTGCCTTGGACAGCACATGTGATGCTGAGGAGCTAGAAGAAACTTTTACTAAATCCTTTAGCACATTAGCAATGAAAGCCTTGATGGTGGAGAGAACCCATTAATGCCTGACACATCTGGTTTAATAAAACAGGAAAGTTCACGAGCTGCAGGCTCCACCAGTGTTTTCAGATCAGCACCTATGAAAAACCACTTGGTTGACCAAACATACTAAGTTTAACCAGTTGTTTTGCAAAAGATAACGCCTTAATTTTTCAATCCATCCATCCATCCATTTTCTGCCTTACAGTTTGTAGGGGCAGCAGTCTAAGCAGAGGTGTCTAGATCTCACCTTAATTCTTAATAAATATTTTTTATCCCCTGTAGATGCTGACAGCCATTTCACACAGTGCAATATTTTAATTTACATTTTTTAATTTGTCTTGTTGTGTGTTAAACAGTGGAGGGAGTTTGTTTTTCTTTTTTGAAGGGGGTGGGGGTAGTGGCCATCGTCTCTGCTTGTCTTTCTGTGAAAGTAACCACATGCCACAGGTGTAGACATGAAATTCTGATGGAGAAATCTATTGCAGTTTAAAATCATAATGTTTAAGTTAACGGAAATTCATTTATTACCTGAGTCAATAGTTACTTGTAAAAATGAAGGAGAAAATATAACTTTTTAAATTCCTCATTGTTAGTTTTGATGTTGTTAATTATGTCAGGGATGTAAGGTTGAGGTGGAGCAACGCTTTTTCAGGATGGCAGGTAGGGCTTTACATGTATGGAGAGGGAGCATGAAGCAGGATTTTCTAGACAATTGTGTTTTCTTTTTACTGAAGATTTTGTGAACAGAATGAAATACATACACCAGATTACGCCAGCCTACAAAAAAGCAGTAAAGATGTCACAAAAGGACAGGTGACCACAGACATCATAACAACTTTAAATCACCTCACACATAGCAAATATAGCTGTCCCTACAGCTAACCAAAGGTTTTGGATGGAGCCAAGGCTCAAAGTTCAGAGAGAGACTGACCATTTCTCATAGGTGTGCATTTGTATTTGAAGGCTAAAGTTTTGTTGTAACAATAAGTCAAGTTCAATGTTCAAAATACAGTTTATACTAAATGGGTTAGTATGAGCAAATGTTGTTAGAAAACACTGTCAAAAATATTAAATTAACGTGCTGTAAAAACACTCTTATATAAAACTGTCAGAATTTAGCATTGATCCAGCACCTCTCTAATTAAACCAGAACAACAATTTCACATCACAAGCTTTCCATATTATTTTATTAAATCATATTTTCATATTCCACAATTAACTGAAGTGCCTGTTGTGTGTCATTGGTCAATGTGTCAGCACACACAAACTAACATAGTGCCATTTAATTGAAAATAAAATGAGAAAGAGGAGTTTGAATGTGCTGATTTTCGCTTACTTTTGCAATCTCATGAGAGGTTTCATTGGCTGATGCTTGATAGTTTTGAATTATATAATGACAGCTAAAAAACAAATATGAGCTTGCAGTGAAGGCTTAGAGTTTCATTGTTGGTTTGTAACAGGACTTCCTTTTTGGGTTTAAACCTGGCAAAAAATAAATAACAAAAAGCTGACGTACCTATTTCCCCCTTTCAACATTTAGTGACATTTTTATACACCATAAAACAGTAAATGACTGGTCACACTCATGCTAGTTTATCTGTAGCTATATTACAATTTCCACATTCTGTATAAAGCCTCTTACACTAAATTGATGTTAAGATATTTAAGACATAAAGGCAGTTCCAGCAGGGATTGCAAGAAAACCAGTTGTGCCATTTAAATATATGGCAAATCCTCTGGTTTTCATTAAAAGAAAACCAGAGGATTTGCCATACACACACACACACACACACACACACACATATGTATGTATGTATATATATATATATATATATATATATATATATATATATATATATACATATATGTGTTTGTGTGCTCTGGCCACCGATTTGGAAGACTGTAAAAATCTGGGGGGGGCTGTTTTTGGACTTTCCAGTGGCTCAACCCAGGTTTTTTCCCAGTGTCTCCACATCGGAGTTTTCCGTGCTAACAGCCTTCTTGGACCTTTTCCTTATCTGGACCACATGCTCACAGAGATTGAGTAATACCAATTAACTTTTGCCTGTGAACTTTAGCCCCAGAGACCTAAATGACTTCTGCCATTTTGAATAATTTGCTGCGGGTACAACAAACACCTAGCAACAGCTAGCAAAACATAAACAACTCTGATGGGTCCTTCTGACAGTCGTATAAAAATCATTTTTAAGTCTGCTAATGTATTGTATATTTAAACATAGTTTTTCATTTAGTTACGTACGTTAAGTGTTTATCAATAAGTCAGTAGTTTAAATGTTGGTCAAGAGGCCCGTGAGTACCATGTTTTGGGATATGTGCAGAAGTGGACAGTTGACATTTTGGAAGATGACATGCCTTCTGACGCTTCTCTGCTTGGATCCAGGCAGTCCTCTGTCTCCGATGGAACCGATGGAAGGATACTTTATGTCTGTAACTGTGGCTATTGCAGCCAAATGCTGCACAATAGTGTGACATTATATTTAATTTCAACAGAAAACTCTGTACTGTGCAATGCATTGAAGTAGCGTTGCTATGTTGTTGTTGTACCCATGTTAGCAACAAGATGGGACCAAAAGTTCATATTGTGCAGGTCACGTACCTTCTTTATTATTTGCCTTTGCCTATCGGCCAGCCACCTTTAGTTTCTTACCTTTTAGTACTTCAGTGTCTGAATGTTTATGTTAGTAGTTTACCAGTGCCTGTGCAGTTTTATTTACCCCTTTTGTTATCGCCTTTGATGCCTGTATCCTGCCTACCAGATCTTTATGAAAACTCATTGTGTCCACGCTTGAGTCCTTTGATAAAACTGAATAATCATGACAATCTCAGTCTTTTCTTTTTATTGGCCAGTCTGAGATATGACTTTTTTTCTTGGAAATTTTGCCGTGAAGTCCAGCATCTTAAAGTTGCCTCTTCACTGTTGCTACAGACACTGGTGTTAATGGGTACTATTTAGTGCAACTGCTGTTGATGACCTGTGGGGTGTCTTTGTCTTAAATTACACTCTCAGATATTTGTCTTCTGGCACAAGTGTGCATCAGGGCCTCCCGCTGCTTTTTCTGTCCTTGTTAGAGTCAGTTTGTCCTGCTCTCTGAAAGGAGTAGTTAACAGCATGGTAAGAGAGTTTAAGTTTCCTGCAGTTTCTCACGTTCTATAGCCTTCCTTTCTAAGCACAACAATAGACTGACAGGCTCTAAATTTGAGCCTGTAAACAAATAGCTGCTGATGCTTCGGATACTAAATTAACCTAAAGGAGGTCATGTTCCCTTTTTTGCTCCCTTATAGTACACTGGTTTTTAGCTGTGCAACACAATTGCAAAGGGGTTTTCTAATAATCAGTTAGCCTCATAAAATTATTACCTTGGATTAGCAGCCATACCAGTAGACTGATGTAGAAGACTGACAGTTGCTGATAATAAGCCGGTATGCACGGATGTAGATCATTCTTTAAAAATCATCTGATTAATTGTATCTGTTTGTGAAATAGATAGTCTTTTGTGAATTGCATGAAAATGTTGTTTGTTGTTAGACTGTGTTTTTCTTTGGAAAACAATGATATTTGCAAGTGATCATAAACTTTTGAAAGGTAATGTTTGTGCAAAAACTATGTTGGCATTCTCTTTCATTTTCCCAGCGTGATTTTTTTTCTAATCTTTGAAATATTCTTGCTTGAATCCTTTAAAGCATCAAATAACAAAATAACAGTAAGGACCTGTAATGTTGTATATTTCTAATTAAGAACAGTAATTTCTCCCCTGGGGGATTAATAAAGTATTCTGATTCGGATTTTGATTCTGACGATGTCTATCTTTACTCTGGATTCCTCTCAGGTAAGCCTGAGATTGTCAGTTAGAAAGGTTTTTTTTTTTTCCTTTTTAAATAAATTTGAACTGCCATGCAGGAAGATTATAACAATTATGTCAAATAAATAAAAAGTATTCCAGAAGTACCTGACCACTTGAATGTATTCGACAGTGGCTTGCTAATTGGGAACATGTAATAAATTGTTTCCCTGTCAATAGGAAGCTTATATTGCTTTTTGCCAAATTAGTGATCAGTTTAACTTTTTCCCTTAGCCGATAAGAAATAGTTCAGCAGTGGTATTTTACCTTGATTTTTGAGGTAGTGTACCTCAATGCTAAAAGCCATTTTGTTTTCCATAAAGGAACTTTATTATGAGGCACTAGCTGCTCTGAAGGATAATGTGTCTTTTCTCCTAGCAACCTTTTCATCAACTACAGTTTGCCAAAAGCTGCAGTATTAACTGAGATGTATCTGCTTTTGAAACTACTGTAATTTTTAACTGGGAATGTTTTTTGTACAGTGAGAAGGCATACATCCAAGCAAATGGGTAAAGTCAAAGGCACTGAATGAAATCGTATGAGAGTATACAAAAATGTTCAAGCCACTGGCATACAGACTACTGACATCTTGCTGGGAACAGTTACTGATGGAACTGAAAATTATGCACAAGCACTCGGCACAACACTTTCAGCTAACACACATGCACAAACTGCAAGTGCCACAAAATGCACAAGCTCACATATTCTTGCTCATTGCAATAAGAAGGTTAGCCCTGTTACTAATTATGACGCTAATTCATTATGAGAGAGAATTAAAGCCTGGCCTCTGTCGCTGCCCAGACTCCAATCAGGCTGTAAATGAGGCAGAAAAAATGGGCTGAACCTGATAGTGAAGAGACTCTTCAGACATGTGGATTCCAACACCTGCACACTGAAATCTAACTGCTTCATTATACAACTAAGAACCAAAGAATGTGCATTTTAAGCAGAGGGAAATTTTCCTGTTACTTTCTAACTTCTGTTAAAGTCTTAACATGTATGATCAAACTTTATAATCAAGCGTTTGTATAAGCATCAAGCTAAATCATCAGTAGAGTGCTTCCTCCCAAGTCTAAAGGCATGCGGGTTAGATTAACTGTTGAGTCTAAATGGGCCATAGGTGTTGGTATGTCTGTCAGTGGTTGTTTGTCTCTCTGTTAGCCCTGTAATGACTCAGTCAGGGTGAACCCCTATTAATGTGGTATTTAAAAGATTATATTCATGTTACATGCAATTAATTATATCAAAACGGTGACAAGTAATGCTTTTGAAATTAATGTGAAGTTCCAGATTCATATGTGGGGTAGCCCAGCAATGGTAATAACAATAAAACTACCACTAAGGCCACAGTTTAGTCATCTTGGTCATATTTCTTAAAAGGAATTACATCATTGCAATCCAAATGGGATGCTCATTTGATGTAAGATTACATTTTTTGTCTATTTTTTTTGGAAAACAAATGCAGAATTTTATTTTATATAAGACAGTTATGTTTGTACATATGTATATGTTTAGTAGTGATGATCAGAAATTGAAAGGGTACGCAGAGAAAAAGGCCAAGAAGCCTGCCGCTATTGCCGAGTCCTTCATCTTATTGGACGTCAAACCTTGGGATGACGAAACAGACATGGCGAAGCTGGAGGAGTGTGTGCGCTCTGTACAGGCCAGTGGTCTGTTATGGGGGATGTCCAAACAGGTTCCTGTGGGTTATGGCATCAAAAAGCTCCAGATTGCATCTATCTATCCATCTATCTATATAGAGGATGATGATATATATAAATACATATATATATACTTTTTTCTTTTTTTTTTTAACAGGACTGGCTATGGATACCAACTACGGAATGGAGCAGTTGTCAGCTACAAGTACCTGGGGATCCCACAGGCAAATGGGAACCATGAAGAGGCCACTAAGAAAGCTGCAACCACCAAGTACCTGCAGAGGGTCAGGCAAGTCCTAGAAGTCAGCTGAACGGTAAGAACAAGGGCTATCAACACCTGCGCCTTGCCCGTGATCAGGTACCCTGCTGGGATAATAAGCTGGCCAAAGGAGGAGATAGAAGCCACTGACATCAAGACCAGGAAGC
>VUQH01081859.1:0-30056 GCA_015106775.1 Etroplus canarensis | reverse complement strand
AGGTCAAACATACGATACGCAAACATAAAATCATATAAACATACACATATGAATGTGTGAGTGTGTGTGTTTGTCACAGAATGTACTTAGCACTGAGGGTGGTATGCCGCTCCCGTACTACCCAGAAGCAAGTCAGACAGAGGTAGGCCCGGGGGACCCAGGTCATCTGCAGCTCTCGCAGGGGGGGCAGGAACCCAGGCCACTCAGCCCCATGGCAGCCACGCACCCACCCCAGCAGGGAGGGAGAGGAAGGACCCGGCCAGAGCCCCCCCACAGCCAAGGGACGGGGGCCCCAGAGGGGTCATTTTGCCTCTGTACACCACAAACAGTCAAAATGTGAGCCAAGTACAGACTTCCATCTTTCATTCAGGGGGGTCTGACAAAATAATTGCATTAATAGTTTTGGAATTACAGACTTTTAATACACATTCCCCAATTTCTAGAGGTTCAAAAGTAATGGAACAACTGATTGGCAAGCATTTTCATAGCCTGGGGAATCCTTTTCCCTCATTATTCCTTGACATGTTGAACTTGCATTTGGCAGTTGTTCACTGAAAATCCCAACATGGGGTCCAAAGGGATGATGATGGACCTGAAGGGGCCCTTATTAGGCTGAAAGCCAAATAATGAAGAGATGGAAAAAACTTTCATAGTGGCCAAAACAACACAACAATTAGCAACTTTCTTAAAAAGAGGGACTGCACTAGCCAACTCAGCAACACCAAAAGGCCTGGAAGTCCACAGAAGACAACCAAAGTAGATGATCACAGAATTCTTTACATGATAAAGAAAAAACTTCATAACATCTAGCCAAGTCAAGAACACTCTCAATGAGGTAGGTGTATCATTTTCAAAGTTTACGATCTAGAGACACCATCATGAATGTAAATACAGCGGGACTACAACAAGGTGCAAGCCACTGGTTACACTCAAGAACAGAGATGCCAAATTAGATTTTGCCAGAAAACATCTAAATAAGCCTGAACAGTTCTGGAAAAGAAGAGATTGACAGATGGATCAGGGCAGCATCTGTAGTGATGCAGACTTTGTACCGATCTGTCGTGGTGAAGAGGGGGCTGAGCTCTAAGGCAAAGCTTTTAATTTACCGGGCTATCTACGTTCCTACCCTCACCTATAGTCACGATCGCGAATACAAGCAGCCAAAATAAGCTTTTGCCACAGGGTTGCTGGGCTCACCCTTAGAGACAGGGTGAGGAACTTGGTCATCCGGGAGAGGCTCAGAGTCGAGCTGCTGCTCCTGCACATCAAAAGGAGCCAGTTGAGGTGGTTTGGGTATCTGATCAGGATGCCTCCTGATCACCTCTCGCTGGAGGTGTTTTGGGCACGTCCCTCTGGGAGGAGACCCTGAGGAAGACCCAAGACATGCTGGGGAGACTATGTCTCCCAGCTGACCTGGGAATGCCTTGGTGTCCCCCCTGAAGAGCCAGGTGGCTGGGGAGAAGAAAGTCTGGGCTTCTCTGCTCAAACTGCTGCCTCCACAACCCAGACTTCCGGAAAAGCGATAGACGATGGACGGACTGAGAAAACATCTAAAAGAGCCTGAGCAGTTCTGGAAAAGAAATTCGTTGGATAGACGAAATCGATAACAACCTGTACCAGGATAATGGGAAAAGTATCAAGAAGGTAAGGAACAGCTCATGATCTTGAGCATATCATCTGTCAAACGTGGTGGAGACAATGTTGTGGCACGGGCATGTATGGCTGCCAAGGGCACTGGGTCACTAGTGTTTATTGATAATTTGACTGCTGATAGAAGTAGCAGGATGTATTCTGAAGAGTACAGGGGTGGCTGTGGAGATAGGAAGTGGAGAGGGTCGTCTTCCAACAGGAAGGTTGGTGGTTCAATCCGTGCTCCTCCAGTCTACATGCTGAAGCGTCCTCGGTCAAGATCCTGAACCCCAACTTGCTCCCGCTGTGTCCATTGGTATGTGAATAAGCGAATGATAGTTAAATGCACTTAAAAGCATAGAATAAAGAGCTGTATGAATGTGTGTGTAAATGGATGAATGAGGCTTGTAGTAAAAAACACATTGAGTGCTCAGTTAGAGTAGAAAAGCATTGCATAAGCACCAGTCCATTTACTATTTATTAAATTCTCTGTACAGATTCAGCCAAATGCTGCAAAACTGATCACAGTGCAAATGGATAATGATCCAAAGCATATTGCAAAAGCAACCTTAGTTTCTCAAGCCAAAGAAATGGGATATTCTCCGATAGTAAAACGTCAGGCACCTGATTGTAACCCAATCAAGGAGCATTTTAGTTAATGAAAACAAAACTGAAGGCAGAGAAACCCACAAACAAACAGCAACTGAAGGCGGCTGCAGTAAATGCCTGACAAAGTATCTGAAATGGTTGAAAGTCTGCACTTTAATCACATTTTGACTGAGGCAGATTTTTTTAAGTAATTCTAATAAATGCATATAAAGTATATAGCAAACATGTTTCAACATCAAAGATAATTCCATGACCAGATCACTATTAGGATGAAAAATACAGTGTATTAGTTTAACTTTTATAGTTTTAAAGTGTTTTGATCATAATCAGGTTTGGGTTTTTGCTTTGTTTTTTCAACTCTAGTATAATTAGCTTTATAAATGTTCACACATTGATAAGAAGATAGCGTGAACTATGAGTGAATAAGGGAAAAAATATACTGTTGCTTTAGAGTAAATTTTATCAAAACATTTCAAAACATGTAACCAGAACTGTCATTACATATTAGCATTGAAATTCTACATTGTGTATTAATTTCAATGCTAAACATATAAAGCAAATTGATTTAAAAAATCTGTAAATAAGCTACAGATTTTAAATAATAATAATAATTAAATTGTGTTAAGTTTCTGATATAATTAATTTAGGCAACTATGAATTGAAAGTCAACAAGAGACAACATAATATGATTAAAGATATATTTTTAAAGCCCACATTTAATCTCTCTGTAATCATGACAGGCGTTGATGTGAAATGAACTGTAGCCATTCTCCTTGACCATTTCATAGTGGTCAGTGGTCCACATCCAGGAGACTAGATTGGATTTATTGCTAGTGGGCCAAAGGTAACAAATACATGCAATATAAAGGTGTAGATGGATGCCATTATCACTGAATGGATTTTGTGCCCAACATGAGCTTCAAGCTCACGAAATAGATTGATACTGCAAGCTATAGTTTTATATTAGGCTTATGTACTCCAGCTTAACTGGACAATTCACTGACTAGAAGGCAAAACAGGAAGTGGTTGAATCAAGAGTCATTGCAGATAAAGAGAGACTTTAGGCACCCTTTGGTTAGGAATACCTCATACTATATTGCTTTTTCTGTTCACTCAACAATTTGCCTCACTGCTTACCTTTAAATAAGAACAAGAGAGGATCAGACAGGGAAAACTCTAAGTATTGTGATTACTCAAAAACTATTATAACCACCAGAGGTTTTACTTGGCTGAGGAAGAAATATCTTCATCTCATCAGCAGGGTCGGCTGAGGGTTCCTGGGAGTCCTCGGAGAGATGGGATGAGGTTATGAGAGGTCATGTAGAACAGCTCAGTGTGACAACAAATCAGAGGCCACCCCTCTGGTCTTGGCCACATGAAACAAAAGGAAACAAGGAGATGAAACTCAAATGCAAACCTCGATGGGCAAACACCATTACCCCAGAGTTTTCTGCAGCATAAGTGACTTATGGTCTCATTCTGCCATCATAAACAGTAAAAGAATTGGCCAAAATTGTTGTTATTTTTAAGCTCTATAATGTCTTAGTTGCTTGATATTTCTAAAGAATAATTCTTCTAAGTTTGGCTAAAGAGCTCATTTTATTCTAATCTTTTATTTGGAAATTAAAGAAAACCTACATATATATTTTAAAGTGTTTGGTAATAGATTTTTAATGTTCATTTGTCTACGCCCTGAAGGCCTGGATCTTTGACATTTGAAATAATTGTTGTTCGAAGGATCATCACCAGGGGAGGGTTGTGAATAGTGTAGGGACGATTTGAGTAAATGACTGTGTCAGACTGTTTATTTGTAACATGATTGCCTCGGGTGCTGCCGGAGGACAGCTATTAGAGGGTCTGGCCATAAAGAGATAGAAAGAAAAGCCCAGCGATCACCCAAAAGTTAGCACTTAATGTGACAACTTATCAGACAAAAGCTCCCCACAGAGAATGGGGAAATGAGAGAAAAAGAGAAGGAGGGAGGAAGATATCATTGCCCACGGACAGAATAATATAATATGATGATGAAGAGGAAACTGTATCATAATCATAATTATCTGATGTGGCTGCAGTGTCAACTATCACATGAGTCTCAAGTATTGCCCCATGTGTTTTAACATATTGCACAAAGCTGTCCAATGCATGTTGGCCTGAGGGGAGGCAGAGAGCAGAGGACATCCAGCCCTGTATTTAATTAAATGACTCCAGTACCTCTTGCCTGTGGCAAGGCCCATAGTCTAAGTGGAAGGGTTTACACTGCAGTCTGTAAAAGCTGCTAAATAAACACAGCCTGTCCCAGTGGGCCTGAGATCATGAGAGGATGCTTGTCATTCTCAAGATGTAAACACATCAAGAGGATACTGAATCCAATAAGAACAGAAATAAGAGAAGTAGACAAAGGGTGGCAAGGATGTGTGTTTTAGTTGTGTCTCAAAGACAAATATGGTGTTGGCATTGCTGTCAAATTATTATGATAATTCAAATGCTGTAATCATACAAAGTGATTTATCCTCCCCAGACATAGCTGTGATAGTCACTCATTTTGCAAGGAAATCAATTTATACTGACACAGCTATTGTTGGGTAGCAAACATTAAAAATAAAAGTCATATTTAAATAGTTGTTTTTTTTTTCACTCACTGCCAATCTGCAGACTATGCTTAATCTCCGCTTACCAAGTGATAATTTTGTTGTTCATCTAATATTAATATAATGACATATGACAAGTAGTTTATAAACAGTAAAAGGAACAAACATGTTGAAAAAGGCATTCTTAGAAATCTTCCAGCGCCTTAAGTCTCCTTGACAACTTTGGCCTGGCGGAAGAATGCTTGTAATCTCTTCTGGCGGGGATGGATCCTGTGGCTCAGGCTGGCTGTGGAGTGGACAGTGCTATTGTTGCTTAAAACCTCAAAGGAGAGAAGGATGATAGGACAGCAAGCAGGAGGCCACAAGAAAAGACTTGAAAGAAGGGGACCGTGGAAGCAACTAAATATAGTCCAGGGATGGATGGTGTGGCATTGATGATAAGGCCCATGTAGCAAATTCCTTTTGTCCTCGTCATATAATCTGGACTCTGTCAGCTTTTACCTGTGATAGTTTGTCTGTAAAAGTCTAATATGTTTTATTTCCAAAGGAATCAGTAGTGTTTTAGTTTGGAGGAAACACCTTTCTGATTCTTGCTGGATGTTAATAATGTGTTTAGGGCATGAAGTGGATGCAAATGTACTTTCTATTATTTTAGTATCGATGATGTAAAAGTACTGTGTATATGCATGTGTTTTAAGTAAAGTTATTAATTTTAACAGAATTAAAGTAAAAAGTCATGAGTGAAAAGAAATTTTAGTTATCTGAAATTTTACAACATAAAAATGATACCATGTGCTCACAAAATGAACGAAAATTAAATGAAAGCACAGTAAATGTGCTTAGTTTGAGTCTTGGTCTTGGTGCATATTTTTATTGCAACAAGGTGCATGTTTGTGAGTCAGCTGTCTCAGACTTACTCTAAAAGTCTTACATTTTTCACCTGACAAATAAACCTATATAATGATTATAATGTAAAAAACATCTCAAATTAATAACAAAAGATTTTTTTTCTCTTTTCATTCAATAAAAACTAAACTGAAGGGAGCATGCCCAATCTGAAAATAAAATTTACTAAGTAAACTGAATTTTAAAAAATACTTTGAAGAGTGCTGAGTGGGTGGGACCAAGGTTTTTGGAGATTATGCTAAATCAGGGCCATTTAGGAGAGGGGGTGGAGCCCAAGGCCAGACAAAGACTGAAAAGGATGTGCCAGTAGCATTCAAATGGGAAACTGAATGAGGAATAAAAAATACAAAAAAGAGAAAACAGAGTTTCTCCTCCATGGCAGACACTTTTTTTCTGGGTCCTCAAGCAGATGCTGAGGCAGATGGTGGTGAATTAACAGAAGATGGGAGAAGAAGAAATGGAAAAGCCTAAAATGGGCCCGTGGAGGGCAGACATTAAAATATTGTGTGAGTTTGTGGATGTGTACGTGCATGCATTAGTGTATGCATTTGTGTATTTGTGTGTGGAGTACACTGGTCCAGAGGAGAGGCTGTTAAACAGTATCTCAGCTGGGAGGACTAAAGAGGATGGGTGGAGGATTCCCAGCCAGAGATAGAGCTCACGATAATAATCACAGGCGTGAAATTACAATGCTGATATTTGTTGCACCCCAGGGTGTGGTATGGTGAGGCTATCGGAGCTTGGAGAGCCCACATATCACCAGAGGCCTGTGCTGGCTGACGGTCATCAATGATCAGAAGAGCGGTCCCTCGCCCACACCTCTGCCCACTTTTTTGCATTTAGCCGAGTCACAAAGTAAAAAAGCCTCATCTATGATATCTATGTAAGAATAAGGAAAAAGCGGAAATTTAAGATTGCGCTTTTTATGGGAGTCATTTTTTTCAATTTGTGTTCACAGTAGTAGTCAAGAAATAGGGCTTTCAGTGAAGAAATTATTAAAATTCAAATTCAAATATTGTATATTTACCTTTCTGTCAAGCTGTGATTATTACTGTATGTAGCCATTCATATCTATTTTATTTGTAAAGGTAATCCAAGCACTTTTCTATGTTTTTGTTTCAAAATATTAAAAATATCAGGTACACAGGAGTATGTGCATTACTACCTTGCAGATGTTTATAGCTATTTTAACTGAATCCAGGCCCATGCATAGGACAAGACTGATTCTGTGACACACAGCCTTATACTGTAGCTTTTCTGATGTAACATAGTAGCTTTTTTTTTTTAAAGAAAGAAACTAACGGTGAATTAAAAGCAGATCCACACCAAGATATAGATTTTAAAACATGTACCTTTAAGTTTACTTTTATGTTTCCATTCTCTCTTGCTTTTTTGGGATCCTTAAAACAGAGACCCATTGTAGCTGGAAAACTCCATTGTTTTGTTTTAGTCTCAATGTGCAGAAAAAGACCTTTTAAGAAAAGAATGCTGCAGACACTCACATTCACTTGCTGACTTATCAGTATAATGGGGTGGCTGTGGAGCTAGAGGTAGAGTAGGTTGTCCTCCAACCAACAGGTTGGTGGTTCAATCCCCAGCTTGTCCGGGTAAACTTGGGCAAGATACCTAATCCCAAATTGCAAGTGTGAGCATGATAGTTGAAAAAGGCATAGAAGAAAGCATTGGGTGAGTGAGTCTTGTAGTAAAATGCACTTGAGTACTCAGTTGGATCAGTCCATTACCTCTTATCAGTTATAGCAAGGCAAAACATTAGAACTAAGCTCAAATACCTTTTTGTGATTTCATACTTGTGTTTGTATGGTACATAGTATCACATTGGCGTGCCTTTTTCTGCTTTCCTCTCTTATTGGAATCTCCCTTATACTGTATGTGAACATTTTTGTTTTTAAACCATTCCTAATCTATGCTTTCTGTCACTTCGATGGGCTTATACTTGTATGTTCCTTACAGTAACAGTTCCTCATCATTTTTGGTCCAAGCAACAAAAATGCATATGCACTGGAGATTGTTTTTATTCAATCACACTGTTTTTTAATTGTAATGGTGTTTTTTACATCTATCTTGGCTGATGTAGCAGATAAGTGAGGGTAGCCAAATACATTGTCCAGTTGTAAGAAATAACTGTGCGAAATGCATGAAGATCTTTGGCAATGAAAGTAAACGACACAAATTTAATACCCGGTGTGGTTGACTTCTTGTTGCTCCTCTTTCTTAATTAGCTAATTGCCAAGTACTAATTTTTATTAGTATTTCTGCTAAGGAGAGCAGTTGTCATTAACAAAAAGACAGTGGATTATCGTTTACAGAAAAAAATTGAAAGAGAAACTTTATACTTATTGTTGAGATGCCTCCTATTCTAATTCTGAAAAGGTGCAGGATATTGTTATAGATCAAATCCCAGGTAAAATGAATAAAACAAATTGCTGTTTGTAGGAAAACATAAACCCAGTGACTGGTCAAAGAAGAGGCTTCTTTACTTCTCATGTAAGTTATTCATGGAAACTGATGAAAAGGGAGTTCTCAGAATCTTTCTAAATCTAAATATGACCAAACATAGTTACCCAAAGACAGTTCATGAAGAAGCTACTTTTGGCTTCTTTTATTTCACAAAGGGGTCATCACAGGAGATAAATCTAGATATGTGATTTGTCACAGATTTTCTTTTTTCTTTTTTTTTGGCACAGATTTTCATATTCAGTGTCCTTGTTGATGCAACAGTCTTTGCATCACCAGCACTGGGAGCACACTGGCTTATGATCCTGCCAAAGCTGGGTTTGTGTCTTTTCCATGTTGTGAATTGGAGAACTTTCTCATGTAAGGCAAATGTATAAACCACTACACTATGGAGGACAAAGACAGGGAATAACTTTACAAACTGAGAACTGAATAGCCTAACAACAAGTTAAGAGGAACAAGTGTTTGCTAAGCTGTGTGAGATGTGTGAATTAAAGCATTACATCAACTTGTGTAAGTGTCTCTTCTTGCAACTGTCCAATGTAGGAGTTCTAACAGTTTTTTCCATCAAAAAATGTTGCACATACTGTGAGTAGCATCACAAATAGAAGCAAATGTATGATGGACGTCTGATTTTTCTCCTACAGCAAAAAAGAACAGGCAGCTATCATATTTCACAATCTGTATGTTACACTCTTCATCATTATACTACGTGCACAATTATTAGGCAAGTGAGTATTTTGACCATATCGTCATTTTTATGCATACTTTCCAACTTCAAGCTGTGTAAACTTAAATGCCTATTGGATTTAAGCATACAAGGTCATGTGCATTTGTATAATGAGGGAGGTTGTGGCCTTAGGAGATCAATAACCTATATCAGGTGTGCGTAATTATTAGGCAGCTTCTTTTCCTCAGGCAAAATGGACCAAAAAAGAGATCTAACAGACTCTGAAAAGTCAAAAACTATTTTAAAAAAAAATCTTTCAGAGGGTTGCAGCACTCTTGAAATTGCCAAGCTATTAGGACGTGACCACAGAACTATCAAATGTTTTGTTGCAAATACCCAAAAGGGTCGCAAAAACATGATGAGAGAAAAAGATGCAAATGAACTGCCGAAGATTTGAGAAGAATCAAATGTGAAGTTACTGGGAACACATTATCCTCCAGAGCTGTCATATTCCAGAACCGCAACCTCCCTGGAGTGTCCAGAAGTACAAGGCATTCAGTGCTCAAGACACGGGCAATGTAAAAAGCATACGTTGAAAGACGCGGCCAAGAAATATCCGAAGACAGATTTTTCAAAGGTTTTGTGGACTATTGAGATGAAATGAGAGTGACTCTTGATGGACCAGATGGATGGGCCCGTGGCTGGATCAGCATTGGGCATAGAGCTCCACTCCAACTCAGATGTCAGCAAGGTGGAGGTGGGGTACTGGTATGGGCTGGAATTATTAAAGATGAGCTTGTTGGAACTTTTCAGGTTGAAGATGGATTCAAACTCAACTCCCAAACCTACTGCCAGTTTCTAGAAGACACTCTCTTCATGCAGTGGTATGGGAAAAAGTCTGCATCTTTCAAGAAGACCATGACTTTTATGCAGGACAATGTTCCATCTCATGCATCAAAGTACTCCACCAAGTACTTGACCAAGAGCACTGTTGTTGTTAAATAATAAAACTAATCCTCAAAAATGCAACTTGCCTAATACTTGTGCACTCAGTGTATAGTATGGTGAACACAGTGATTTGCCTACTTGACAGCTGCTGAAAGGAAAAGGGGAAGAAAATGCAGAAAGGGTTGAAATGTAAACTGAATTTAATAAATTTAAAAAAATGTTGCAGTTTTCAACATATGTTACAATGGAGACATTCACAACTGAGTATTTTGATAAGTTTTAACTAACTTCTGATGTTCTTTTGGAGTTTAGGTGTATCACCAACTAAAGTAGCATTTTCCTTCCTGTTTATCTTTTTTAACTCTAAAATCAGAAGCAGAGAAGTGTGTGGACAACCAGAATATTCTACTGGCCAAACGCCAAGCTCTGACAAGATATGACACCACATTTTCTTCCATTCACTCAGTGAAGGGGGAAAAGAAGCTCGTTTTCATGTCCATCATCTCCTGCTCTTGCCACTGCTTCTGTGAAAAGCCCAGTCTGCCTCCCCCATTTGTGGGGTGAAAGTGAAAAGTAGATGTGTTGTCAGGGCAAAACTGATAATGGTTTCAGGACACAGACTGATCCCAATTGCCCTGCTTTCAGCCCCTGCCACCCCCATGCTCTCTGCCACTAAAGGGTTCACTGACAGATGGGACAGGGCACTGTGGGACAGAGTGCTGATCTGGCATAAAACCACAGCAAAATAGGCCTTTTTCTTGGCACTAGATGCCCGCACAAATAGTCTACCATTTGGATCATTACAGCATGTATTTTGCCTTGCAGTGCAGGTACTTTGAATGTCATCATAAAGGGACATCAAAAGTTCACCTTTTTTTTCAAAAGACGTCTCCTTTTTAAAATTCTATATTTGAATTTGAGTAAACATAATAAACCCTGAACTGAACTCTGAACTCAGTGTGATAGAGTGCTAGCAAACTGCTCACTAGTGAATTAAGTTAAAAGTTTCCTTGTCTATTTGTTTACATTGTAGTGAGAAGTTATACCCTTTGAAATGACTCCTTTAGTTTAAAGGGTCGTTTAATGTGACATTCAAAACTACATTCCAGACTTAAGGACCAAAGCCAGCTGAGCACTGTACTTTCACCCCACTGTGTTTAATTTCTGCCATTTGTAAAGTAGCCGAGTGGATACAATGCATGGTGGTTATTACTTCACAGGCACTATTCATTCAGATAAGTATCACCTCTCAGCAGAGGGAGAGATAACTTGAGGGATCTCTCACCAGAAGGAGTAAAGAGTGAAGGTCATTATAATGTCATCACAAGTTATCCTGCTGACCTGAAAGTCACAGAGACTGAATATTGTCCTCTGGAGTGCAGATATAGGACATGAAAGCAAGAAAAAAGGGACAGTTACAGAGAGGAGAGGAAAGGAGACATGTTGACAGACAGGAATTAAGCAGAGGAAAAAATGGAAATAACATATTACAATAACATATTATTCTGTTTATAATTAACTATGCTGCATTGGATCAGGTAATGCATAAACTGCCTGTTAAATTTATACCAGAGAGAATAGGTTTGTAAAGATGCACTTTATCTTCAGACAAGAAAACATCCTTACTGCTCTGACACAATCCCAGCAGGGGCTGGGGGGGAAATTGCCGTTTTTACATTTCTGTATCATTTTCCCATAAGGAATATGGATAACGAATGAAATATTCAACCCGATTGTCTGGTTTATTCCTTTTATTATCCACAAATATCAGGCTGGCAGTCAAAGAATGGCTCGTTTTGTCTAGGGGTCCCTTTCCACTTGGGGCCTGACAGCCTATCAAGTCTCCACGCATAAATAGGTCAGGATTGTGTGAGCACTTCAGTATGTTATATTTTAAGGTTTTCACCCAACAGAATCACTAAACAGAAATTGAAAATTACTGAGAAAATGAATTGTTGCGAACAAGAAGCCAAATAAGCAACATCAAATCCACATAAGAGCCTGCAGACCTATAAATAACAGGATGTTGTTCCTCATTGCTAATATATCTCTCCAGCCTGGGATTTCTAACCAGAAGTGTGTGATCCTGCTGTAGTAAAAGCCTCTGTGTTGACAGGCTGTTGCAACCAGGAGAGACAGATGCTCACTTACAGCATCGTTGTAGCACAATGAGTCTCATCAGATATTAGTAATTGACCATTAATGAACTCCCTGTGATAGTCCACTGAGGAATACACACAAAGGCCCTGGGGACCGTGTGGCAGTGGGAGAAAGGGCCTCATGGCATTAACATACTCCCAAGGCTACAAGAGGCTTTTAAATGGCCAATCAATACAGAGCACTCGTTCATCGTGCCCTCTGAGGGACCCTAGAGGTGTTTGAGAAAAGAAAAGGGAAAAGTGTGCTGTCAAGAGCCCTATTCTTTGTGAAAGATGAATGTGAGAAACCAAACATGAGCTTAATTTGTTGTTTGCAGAGGTAATTTCTTATAATCTATCAAAGAACAAATTCACACTGGTGCTCAAGCTGTTCTTGGTTCTACAGAGGCTTTGCTTTTTCAAAGGGAACATCAACATTTTAACCGCTACTGTAAAACCAGGACAAGGGCATCACAAATATCATTTGACATTTACTGTACATATCCTATTAGATAGCTATGAATAAAACTAGACTTGCTCTGCACCAAGCAGTTTTACTCTTAATTTTCTCTTTTGTGGTATATGGCACAATGAAATGGATATCATTACATAGAATAGCACTATCATACAAATACCACGCTGTGTCCTTGAAGGCAGCATAATAAATGGTTCATCACTGGCGACCAAATGGCAAGACAAATTTATGGCTACTGATCTCTTCTCATCATCAGAACAAAGTACTCAGTAAAATTTCATTGTAACTTCCAGGGAAATAAATAAATTTGCCCCTTGACCTTGAAGAAAAATCACCTCCCACACATCCAGCTGACTTGATGGACCTCTCTGCCTCCATCACGCCCCGCTCTCTCTTTCAATCACCTCCATACATCTTACCTTCTTTGTCACTATGTCCATAGGCTAAAGATAGGTATCACACCTTCACTGGCTCCATAGCGCGACCCCCTGAGATTTGTGCAGCGTGTGTTTCTGCCTCTTCTGACCCCAGCCCCCCTGAGGAGCAACCATAGACAGATAAGGGGAGTGAGACTACAGAAGACAGGGAGGCAATACAGGGAGGTGATGACTGAAGGAAGAGAATAAGAGTCTAAGTGCAGAGGTTGGAGGCAGGAGATGGTGAGATATGACAGGAGAGGAATATGCAGGAGGTCCCAGTTTATGCCATGAACAAAGGCAAAAAATAGAAAATAATAAAGGGAACAAATCCCTGGATGCTGGCTCTCTCTGAATGAAACACATAGCTGTGGGCTAAGGTGTTGTCAGCAGTCTGCCTGCGTACAGTGACATTCCTGCCTGATAATCTGCCCTGCCATAAAATTAGAATAGCAAATACCCCACTGACAGAGATGCATGTCCTCCCTGTCTTGCGCCACCATAAAAAACTCCTGTCTTGGAATGCCACAAACTTCAATTTAAATTTACTGCGCTGCAAAAGGAGAAGTGATATGCATTCAAAAATTTTAATAACCTATTAAGTTATGACTTCAATTTCATTTTATGAATATTTTCCTTGGGGAGCGCTGCCATCTCAAGAGAAAGACAGAAATTTAAAAAAGATAAATAGTGCTATTAATCTATAACATTGCACTCCCATTATTCTTGAAAATGAGAAGTTATTTTTGCTCAGATCGTCATATAATTAGGTCCTTATACTTGACTTACAAGCCAGAAAATGACCATGTTTGAAAAATTTGAAGACTGTCATTTGGTTGAGAATAAAATCATAATTTGTCCTAATATATTGTCTATCTGACAAGGAGTATTAGAAGTTGATTAGATTTCAGTAGCTTTATTAATAACAGCTACTGGTTCAGTGGGAGATAAGTACTCGATGTCTGGCATGCTGTGAGATACAATTGCTCCAAAGGTCAGTAAGTCTGCTCTAGTTTGAAAGATCACTAAACTATAAATTCTCCAACATCATTTATAGTCCAACATCATGCTTTACCATTTAAACTGCTTTTAAGCTGCAAAACTATTAAACAACTCATCTCAACTCCACTTTGTGGAGGGTGAATGTGGGAGTGCAGCAGGGTATAATAGCTTTAATCTGTCTGTTGTTTGTCTCATGGGCATTAAACACCATCTTGATATGAGTGAGACTACAGTGCACACAGGAGGGGGTCCTCATAATATTTAATAGGTCATCAAAGGGAATGGGGGGTAGACTGCTGACATTTGCCTGGATAGTTAGGAGAAACCCCAGGAGTTGTCATATGACTCATTACCAGAGCACAGTCGACTTGGTTGCATCATCGTTCAAAGAGGCTGTCTGGCAGAAAAATCATAATCCAACAGATATAACTATTCAAGTCACAATGGCCCCATTAAGTAGCATGAGATTTTGATTCTTGTTTCCACCCTGAAAATAGAGACTAATCAGTTAATAAAATTCTATTACTGCCACCATGAATGAGATAGTTGCTGTCATTAGAGTGAAAAACCCTGTGAGTAAAGCGACCTGAACTTATGTCACATTGAACCTAAATGAGTGCTTTAGCTGCCGATACACTATGTTTTGGCTATGTGTCTGTTGGTGCAACACCACGCTGAAGACCACTTATCTAACCACTGGTATCACTGCCTCTCTGCTAACTACTTATAGTCAAAGTTTAAAAATTGAATTCCTACAATGACATTATTTGGAGCTGCAAGATTTTCCACAAAAGAAAAAATGAAATATGGTGTCTGGGACAGCTGCTGACCTCCTCAGGCCTCTGGACAGCAGGTGTCAGAGAAGGATGGTGAGAGTAAAAGTTAATGAGAACTCCACTGTCTTTTTAATAGCCTTTAGATAGATTTAGATCGACATAAGAGATGCACCTTTGTCAAATAATGAATCTAAGTATTGCTTTATGGGGTGCATAAAGTTTTGTGGTTTTGTGCAGCCTTTCTTTAACCATAGAACAATATATATTGTCACTGGCATCAGGTCCACTTTGTACATTTTAATTTGTACAAAACATGGGGAAAAATCTGTAATGTCATTATTTATATTCAAAAGGATCTCACAGCAAATCCAATGTCACCATCACTAGTTTAGAAATAGTGTTGCACTGGAAAAAAGTCAACCTATATATGTGCAGTGGCATAACACATAACTCTAGACCCTATACATCCATAAGCAGTCTCTGTGAGCCTCCTTCCCTTTCTTAATCCATATCTCTCAACTTTTAGTTCTTTTAACAAATAATTGAGCTGATTACTATACACAACAACCTGTGGTGCATTAGAATACCCAGTAATTAACTATTCATATACCACATTTAATAAAAATCTATGATATATCAGTCTGCACAGTTTGAAATCTTTTAACCTTCATTTCTGAACGCATTGTAGTCTTCAATAACTTCATGTCTGAATGAGTTTTGCTTGGAATATCAAGCTTAACGGTGCATTATTTTCTTTATTTTTATTTAAGCATTTATGATTCACATGGCATAAAAAAAGCCTAAAAATGCCTTAAAAAGCCGAAAAAAACAAAAATGGAGAAAACTGCAAGTCCACAAATTCATACAGTGGCAAAAATAAGGGAAAAGTTTATTCATTTCCCAATAAAATAAGTAGTGCAATCAGTTTCAATGGGTTAGGTTTTACTATGATGTAAACAAAAGCAACTCAGCTCAGGATGGTAGAGGATGATAAATGCCATATTTTTGGACCTTGGCATAGACTGAGTTCTGACTTCAGCTCACAAAATTCAGCTGTCACTTTCAGGACCCCTCAAACTTTGGACAACCCCCATAACCCTGCAAAAAACAACAGTAGGGCACTTAAATGCCCCTCAAACATTGATTCCTTTTCCCAAGGGCCCATACCAATTTCACTTGTTTTGAGACACTCTCCCTCCCTGAACCTGCATTGGCCATCAAAGACATTCATCCATCCACTCAGGATGACTATGACTGATCTCGCCACCAAACGATCAATTTGTATTTGCTCTGTCTTTCTCCTTTTTCCCTTTACAGTGTGTCTTTCTTTCCCTCTTTCTCCTCCCTTTTTGTCTCCCTCATGTCATCCTCTTGCTATTTTGTTGATGTGCGGAATATGATGAAAAAGTGAGAGGGCAGATGGCTTTGACACCATGGCATGTGAGAGTAACAAAGCAATCACTATTTGACCTTGGAGAACATCTAATTCATATGTTCATCCATCCATAATTTTTGACACACCTAAATTTTCCTTTCAGTGAAAGCCCAGTGAACATTCATGCAAAATATGCAATAATAATTCTTTAGTCATAGGATCTGATTTTGCAATCTAAACAGTAAGTTAATTCAGAGCAGCTTCAGTATGCCTGATTTGTTCTGTAGTATATGTCTCTCCTTCATTCATTAGGATGTAATTGGACATGATTCTTATCCAGGAATGCAACATCCCCAGATTCCTCCAAGGCATGCAAGGTGATGATGACAGTGCTAGAAAGAGCTGTTAATCCATCTTGTAATTGCACCGAGCAGATTGCAGGGTTGGACGTGTCTGTGAAAAGGCTGCAGAGAGGTATTTGTCACCAGACATGAACAATAGGAGGCATTGAGTATTTGAGTTTATCTAGATGTATTTGTGAGGGTGTGGTGCTGCATGTATGTGAGTCTCGGGGTGCTGAATGAAAGAAAATGTGTTATTTATGTGTACTTCTGGTATATGTTATAGTAAAAGGCCTTGTGTGTGTCTGTACCCTCTGTGTGTGTGTGTGTGTGCGTGTGTGTGTGTGTGTGTGTGTGTGTGTGTGTGTGTGTGTGTGTGTGTGGGTGCATAAAAAAGGTTTGAGCTCTTCCAAGTTGCGGTGCTCAGTGATTATGTCCTGTGTGCACACAAATTCAGTCGCGAAGGTGTGCTGCATTCATTTTTAGGAAGTGTCAGTGAAAGGGCACATTTTCACTGTGAGCAATCAGCTTTTTTTGAAAGGGGGGGGTGGAGGGGTTGGGGTGGGGGCCTTTGACAGAATTTTTTAAAAAGAATTGACACTCGGGTGAAGGAGTGTCCGGAAGATTTTTTTTTTCAGAGGATTCATCAGTTTATTAATCAGTCTTGTTTTACTGAGGACCTTAAAATATTAAACTGTATTTTAATTAAACATAATTAATCAAAGCATGTTAAATAAAACACCTATCCCTCATACAAAACAAAATTCAAAGAAGAATTTCCCATTACCTCCAGCAATAAAAGTTTTGTGTGTGTGTGTGTGTGTGTGTGTGTGTGTGTGTGTGTGTGTGTGTGTATATGTATATATATATATACACACACACACACACATATATACACGCCACATGGACAAAAGTATTGGGTCACATTACACTTACAGGAGCTTTTATGATACTCTATTCTAAATCCATAGACATTAATAAGGAGTTGGTTCCCCCTTTGTGGATATAGCAGCCTCCACTCTTTTGTGAAGGCTTTCTTCAAGATTTTGGAGTGTGTCTGTGAACATTTTTGCTCATTCATACAGAAGAGCATTTGCAAGGTCAGACACTGATACCGGATGAGAGGGCCTGGCTTGAAATCTTCAGTCTAGTTCATCACAAAGGTGTTTGATGGGGTCAGGGTTCTCTTTTGGCCAGTCGAGTTCTTCCATGTCAAACTAATCCAACCATGCTTTTATGGACCTTGCTTAATGCACTGGTGCACAGTCATGCTGTAACAGAATAGGAATGTTCCCCAAACTGTTCCCATAAAGCTGGAAGCATGAATTGTCCAAAATCTTTTGGTAAGCAGAAGATTTCCCTTCACTGGAACTAAGGGGCCCAGGCCAAATCATCCTTCACCAAACCACACAGTTTGGCACAATGCAGTTGGGCAGGTAATGTTCTCCTGGTATTTGTCAAAACCAGACTCATCCATCAGGCTGCCAGACAGAGAAGCGTAACTCATCACTCCACAGAACATGTTTTCATTGCTCCAAAGTCCAGTGTTGGAGTGCTTTACTCCACGTCATCTGATGCTTGAAATTCCTGGTGCACAGGTTTTGCGCTGTTATTAATGCCAGAGGAGGTTTGGAACTCTGCAGCTATGAGTCAGCAGAGTGTTGGTGACCTTTACGCACTTGGTGACCCCTGTCTAACTTCACATTGTCTGCCACTTCATGGCATAGTTTCTGTGGCTCCTAAATGCTTCCACTTTGCAATAATACCACTTATAATTGATCATGGAATATCTCAGAGAGAAGAAATTTCACAAACTGAAATTGTTGCAAACATATTGCAACAAGTCAGTTTGGCAGTGGCATCATATTACAGTACCTTAATCAAATTCAATGAACTTTTTAGAGTGGCCCATTCTTCAGTTTTTTTTGTAAAGGCAGACTGCATGGCTAAGTGCTTGATTGTATACACCTGTGGCAATATGACTGAATAAAATACGTGAATTCAGTGATCAAGAGGCGTGTCCCAATACTTTTGTCCGTGTAGCATAAAATTAAGACTTCCATACACTCAGGAAAGTGGCTCCTTTTTATTTTATTTAATACAACCTGCTTGATTATTTAATTCATAGTTAAGCCCCCCAGTTGCATGACAAAGACCACTTTCATGAGAAAATCAGAGTAGAAGGCATAAGTCTGAAGACATACAAAAAGTAAAATGAATATTTTCTGTTTTTCATTTCTGCATGGGTTTTTTCTTTTTAGTTACTTTGCACAAGTGAGTGTAAAAATGCCACTCAGCACTCCCTCTTTGAGAGTACAATTGAGCAACATTTTCAGGTTATACAACCTGGTAATACATGTCGTTGCAACTTCATTGTACAGTGTCTAATGTTACATGCATACAGTTTGCTGACTTTCAGCCAGAAATGCTTCAAGTGAAGTCAAATACTGCTAATGGCAGTAAAGCCATTCAGAGTCTTAATCTCTTATTGAATTTTTCTGAACTTTCTTTGTTTGTTGAAAAAAAAAATGATGACTAGACCTATAGGGGATTTGTTGCCTGCCACTGATGCGATCCAAAGGTGCCAAATATTGCTGTTATTAGTTGAGTCTATCCTTGTTTAAGTATGAAATGTTTCTTCACTTTTCTCTGCCTGGTCTCTGACACAAATAATAATTATGACTTCCTCTAGTAGAAACTCGTTCACAGGGTTGTTTCTCTTCCTGTTCTGTAAGTCAACATAAAAGCGGCCTGACTTACTCTCTCCTCTGTTTGAAATGTGAGAGACGTTGTGCCGTTTCCTGCTCCTCCTCCTTCATACCGGTGCACTCATGAATGCACTTTGCAGTACACTTCTCGATCAGAGCTTATACTTTACTGAAAACTGTCCAGTTGAGACTTAAATTGTGGTAACAGCGTTGGTGTTATGTGGGCTGCGAGAAGAGTTAAGTTGTAGAAGTAATTTGAAGTCTTTGGGGTGTTGAGTCACTTCCCTGTTCTAGTGGGCTCTGTGTGTGCCTGCCCAGCTGCCTTCAAAGGAACTGTGATCCTGTTCTAGCTTGTCACTTGTCTTGCCTTCTTCCCTCCTACCTCTGCATCTGTCACTCATCATCATGCCCTTATGTTAGGATGATATTGAGTCACCAGGCTCTAACACATTGCCCGGATGCTCTGCTACAGCACAGTCTGGCCCACTGAGGAGATGCACTCAGTGGTGTTTGTGTTTCAAAGTGTGTGCTGCATGCAGAGCATATGCTGTAGCCTATGTTTGCCTTCAAGTATACCATAAAGCGGTAAAGTGGAATACAGTCAAAGTCATTAAATAGCATTCAGAGATATCCAAAAGCAGTGTATAATGAGCTGTATGTAAATTAATTTGGGTAGCACATTAGTGCCTGGAAAACAAGTAATATGTGGATCTAATGTTACACCACAGACTGTAGATTAAAGATGGTCTAAAAGGTAAAGCCAATGCAAGTACCTTGAATGTGCATTTCTTCTAACGGCCAGTAGAGGGCAACTCCTCTGGATGCTAAAGAAGTCTGATTGTACTGAAAATTATAATAGTGACCCTCCTGCTGACTACATTTTTAACCTCAGTAAACACTTTTCTGTCAAGTTTGTGGTTGTAATCACTTGTTTTGAGTCTTATTCTTAGAAGTGTATCATAATGTGTATTTAGTAAATTATGGTCACATAAAGGGTAAAACAGACGATAAAGCAGAGTGTGATTTAGGGTGTGGCTTCCTTGTGATTGCTAAGTTGCTGCATTATGAGCATGCAGTGTGCTTGTTCATTTAGTTCCATGTCTCACTATCAACACTTTATACATTCATCTTTAAATGTATTTATGTCTCGGAACACTACTTATGATGACATGGCTTTAATTATATATAATAACTCTGCCTGTGTGAGGCTACTTCAAACTGAGTAATCATATTGCTTGGTTGTTCCTAATGTCTGAAAAGAACTATGTAAGTGCCCATGAAATGGCATGTACCACTTTAAAAGAGCGACCTAGTCCATGTTGGGAGATGGGTGTGATGACAGTGCCGTGAACAACTGACTTTTGACTGAGAAGTCTAAAACTACTTTGTCAGGGTCATTGTTTGGGTTAAAAAGAACAGTTTACAATGTTAAGCATACACCTGAGCGTTTGGTTTTCTAGGTTACAAGGGTGGTAAGATCCACCTTGTAAAAAAGCGACGGCACCAGTGCCCCCTTTTCACATGCATTCACACAGCCTTTAGAAGTCACTTAACTAGTTTGAACAGCCTCCATTGCTTCAGGATTCAGATCAGTGAAGTTGTACTGTACCAGCCACATGACTGGATAGAAAGGCCGCTCTAGTTTCTAAACCTAGAATATACCCTATAAATAGGATGGTGTTAACACAGATATTTCGGTCTGTCGTTTGGGGAATTGCTGAATATTTTTCACAGCATTCAGCGTCTCTGTTTGGCTACTGGGTGGCCGGGTGCCAACCCCCTAGTCTGTTGAGATGTTCGAAAAATGGTTCTTTGCACTGCTGTGACCTCAAAGAGGAAGCTCTGAGCTCTGACAAGTTATAAGCCCTGTGCTAATCACCTCAAGCATGTCCTGCTTGGTTGACAGGCTCCTTTTCCTTTTCCTCTATAATTTGGCAGCAGAGCTGATGATACTGTAAGTGATAAAATGTGGAGCAAGCCACTTATTTATCTATTTATTTTGGTTGTTTTATGACTGTTTATTTAAACCTGAATCTAACATGGAAAGAGCAGTATGAAATGTATATGTGTGTGGTTGGAGACCAGATTACTTTATGTTTGCACCTAAACACAGATGTCCTATCTCTGGTAATCGTCAACAGTTTCACTCTGTTGTAGCTCAGATGATCATGGTGTTCAAATGATCTGAGGCTTTTCTTAAAACATTAAAGTAGTATATACAAGACACTTGCATACATACAGAAATCCTAGATACACTCAGAACCAATGTGAGATGATGCTGCCATTTAATTTCAACATGCCTGATTTTGTGTAACAACCAAAAACAAAAAAATCCAGCTTCTTTTCCCCTGACCACAGCTTGGTGACACTGGAAACAGTGTAGCCAATCGATGGCTGCTGTCACCATCATTTGGCTGCACTGGTTACTGTGTGCATGTGCTCACACAGTTGTATCAGTTAATCTATCATCACAGCTAATGCTAAATTGCGTTGAGCAGGACATTTTACTATTTTCTGTCTGCTATAGTGTTGTCCTCACTGTGCATGTAAAATATTATTTGCCTCTAAAGCTAAAATGAAACTAAAATAAAACAATGATTCCTTCCTATGCAAGTTATTTGAGAATGTTGATCAAGACGTGTCCTCAGGTTTTGAACTTTTGCCTAACTGCGGCTCACAGTATAATTTTTGTATCTCTATCTTCAACATTCTTTGCCCAAAACATCCACTATCTGTTCATGTCCAAACCATCTCAACCAGTGCCTGCATCAATGCCAAACAGTACATTATAGCAGGTCTCACTACCATCTTGTAAACCTACCCTTTCACTCTTCTTGCTCTCTTCCTGACACAAAGTGCTCCTGACACTTGTCTATTTAATTCAGTTCTATGATATTATGTTTACTCCATTGCAAATCTTCAGAAACAGTGTATCAGTTAATGCTTAAGGAGAGCCAACGTAGCTGAAAACAGTCAGTCAGCAGGTTGAAGTAAGTAGTTTGATGCACATACTTCACACTGCTGATTGCATGACTCAAAGTCAGTGTAGTAATTCCAACATTTAGACTGAACTGTACTTAAATGGACCTATAATGCTTTTTCTCTTTGCTGTAATATAATATTACAGTAGTGTATATTAATGTGGCCAAAACTGTTAGTAATGGGTTCAGTGTATGTATAAATCATCCCTGACTGCTTTAAATGCTTGATTTAAGACAGTTTTCTTTTCCCAACTTTTGAGTCTGTATGCTGCTACTGACAGGGGGTATTCCTAATATGGTCATCTTGGGCACACAGTTCTGACTGTAAGCACAGAAGCTCCACCCACCTGCTATTCAAACCTTTTTGTGAAAATGGAAAAAAATTGGCTTATAAGGAGAGGGAAGGGAGCTGAAGCAGCTTGTTTTAAGCCGTGGATGAACTGTGGGACTGCACCAAGGCAAAAGGATTACTTGATTATTTGATTACTTGACGCTTGACTCGTGCAAAGTCCTTCTCGTACAGTCCAAGAATAAACATATGGAGCTGAAAATGTGCATAAAAGTTTCTCTTTAACAACTGTTGCATGAATTTTGTGTATATGTGTGTTTAATTAGTGAAAGCCCAAGAGTAGTGGATGGATTGGCTCAAAGTTGAGTAAGACATTGATGGTTCCAGGAGGATGAATCCTGTCTGGCTAACATTTAAATATGCCTCTAAAACGGAGGTGTTACTTCAGAGATCCTCTAACTTCTCATCACTCCAACACTTTGGTTTGTGACTGCGGAGCTGCAGAGTCAGTGTTATTTCTGTGCTTTGTGTGCGCTGCTATTTAGCAAGCTAAACTGGAATACCTGGAAAAGAAATCTGTATGTTCCCATTGAGTGTTATCATATGCTGATGTTGGCATTTAGCTCAAAGCAGCACAGTTAGCCTCACAGAGTCACCGACTTGGCTGTAATGTCTTAATCTTGTTTTGTTTGAGTGGAGCAGCTTTAATCCAATATGAGAGACTTCTGGGGCTTAAACGACGGAAAAGTAGCTAACTGCTGCAGAGGAGGGGGTTAGTAACTTGGTACCACTGCTCTTGTTCCAGTGGTACCAAATCTTAAGGGTTGCTTCTTAGAGGTCAATGGAGCCATTGGTGCAGTAGTTCCTCAGAAGATGGAAGCCCTCTACTGACATTTATGTAAATGAGGGAAACTTTGATATTGTCCAGCTAGGAGTGTCTTTTTTGCAGCTTCTTGCAATGTTCTCTATGTGACAGAGTTAATGACGTTAGGGTGGAGAATGAGGTGCATTCATCAGTCACATTTGATATGGTTAATGCATTCAGACCTTTTCCAGTGGGAGAACACATTAGGAGATTGAGTGGTTATAGAAAGCTATCATTAGGGGTTGACATCATGGTATTTATAGGCCTGTTTTACGTTCTCAGGGTTAGTGGATGGAGTGAGATCCTTTAGCTAGAGCCCGAAGCAGCTAAAGTCCTACCACTGTACGTCCTTACTCCTTTCTCCAGTGCCTCCCTGCTCCCATTTGATTGGTGAGTGACTGTAAGCTGTTTATTAGGAGGTGTGCCTGCTTGTCTGCACGCTGCCAGTCAGGCTAACTGTGCTTTAGCTGCACGCCGAGGCCTAAAATGAGCTTATCTACATCAGAATATGTGGGGTTTTTGATGCCCGCAGTCAGAAGCGTGCTGCATCAAGGTCCCGCTGATTGCATAACAGTTATTCTTGGTAAATTTTGACAGACACTGGCACATTTGTGAAGCACTTGTTTTCAAGGAGTCTTCACGAGCCAAGTCACCATGGGAACTGCTAAAAACTTTCTCATTCTAGTTTTCACAAGTCAGTCTGAATTCTAGCTTGTTAATACTGCTTGATGGCACACAGATGTGATGTTTACTAGGGCCTCTAATAATCTGGGCTGTAATTTGTTAATGGACTGAGACTAGAAAGAAAACTGAAAGAGGAGCTTGCACTGAGAGCTCCTTGATCAGCACGACGTTTGCTGTGCATAGAGAGAGATGGACAGTTTCCTGCTTTGCTTCCTGATGCTTTGGACACAGAAACCATCTCAGTGTTGCTGTTGTTGGCAACTGTATCCAGGAAGTGTCTCCCCTTCTGTTCGGCACTGCTCACTTTTTCTGCTGCGGTGTAAACAGCCTCTTTTATTCATTGTCTAGGCTGGGAAAAAGGAGGAGGAGGGGGGAGGTGCTGTAGGGACATGAGAGAGAGCGAGAGAGAGAGAGGGAGGTGAAGTCAGTATTCTGGAATGTGCCTGGGCAAGCCTTGGGTTGACACAGCCCAGATGACTGCGAGGGAATCCTTGGCAGAGGGAAGCCGGGGATCCCCATTCAACTTCTCCAGTTCTTTCCCTCTCTTAAACCCTCCCTCCCTTCCGGCCCCTCACCCTCTTGTCTGTCTTTTCAGTCAGTCCATCTTTGTCTTAAGGAATCAGGTCACAGCCAGCCTGTCTGCCATAAAAACATTATACAACCAGGGAGGCACAGTTATGGGGAAAGCGGGCTTATGTCAGCCTGGTGGAGCATGGAAAACAGCAGAACCCACTTCGCATTTTTTGCTGTTGCTGGCTGGTTGCACTTGGAGTCCTCGCCCCCCTCCCTCCCCTCCAACCCCTGTGAAGTCAACCGTGTCCAACCTGAGTTCTGAAAACCCTCCAGACAGCAGGTTTGAAAAGCTATTCACAATGACTCATCATCTATTAATATACAGGCTGAGGAGGGTGTTTCGTGGAGCAGAGAGAGATGACCACTGCACAAGGGTCAATCTCCAGAAAATGGTTGTCTTCTAATACATTATGTAGAACTGCCAACAGTTCAAGTGCCGTTTTCAGTGGAGGCATTATCAAATGTAAGCGCTGGGTTTTAGTGACTAAGAAAAGTTTCTGTTCTTGAAGGGTTTGTTTTGTCCATCCCTTAATTGCAGGACTAACACAGTGAAACAGACAGCCATTCACACCTACAGTCAATTAAGAATCACCAGTTAACCTAATATACATGTTTTTGGGATGTGGGAGGAAGTCTGAGTACCCAGAGAGAACCCACACAGGCACAGGGAGAGCACACAAACTCCACACAGAAAGGCCCCAGCTGACCGATGGATTTGAACCTAGGACCTTCTTGCTGTGAGGTGGCTGTGCTGCGATGTTGTTTTATTACAAGCCCAAAACCTTTTCATTTCATTTGGCAAACAGAAAAATTCTCATATTGCTTTTGATGCCTCTTGACCACCTAAAAACAGTTTATTTTAAGATAATTTAAAAAAAAAAAATCAAATGACTTCTCTTTGCACCAATGAGTGGAAAGAAGCCGAGAACTCACGTCATGTCCCCTCTTTCCAGCTCCTCTCTGAACAGAATCACATTAGATACTTATGTTGCACGGTGTGGTCAAAACATGTGGAGAAACATGAGGTTTCCACCACTTAAAGGAGAATACTGCTATTATTTAGGGCTGCAGCCCACTGCCTTCTAAGTATAGCTACTTTTCCACAGTCATTCTGTAATGAGTTCTGTAATTCAAGCTTTTCCTTACTTTATATATGTAAAGTATCACTTACAAATAGATTAAAGAATAATAATGCTTTGGAGGCATTATTCTGTGGCTGAGGTTCATATTTCCTCCAGCGCTGGTAAGAAAACACAGATTTTCCTGGAAAGAATTCATGACTGGTCATAGATAAATATAAAAAAAAAATGCAGAAAGCAAGTCAGTCCAGTTTATTTTTTCTACAATCCCTGGGTACTTCACATGTGATGGAAGTGGTTTGTTGCATTGGACCTGTTCAGTCATAACTTTGCAGTGGACCCGAGAAGAACCTGACAAACACAGTGACAGTGACACACAATGAGGCACAGTGCTTGTGCCTCATTGTGTTGACACTGATTAACAGTACTTGTCAATTGGAACGCTTTTTGAACATGACTGATGTGTTTTCTACTCTCAACGGTGACTCATGCATGTGTGTGGGGGGTGTCAAAATGCTAAAAAACAAACAAAAAAAATGCAACTCCTCTTTTCAAATGCCTGACAAAAACAAAAATGACAACATGGGATTCTCAGGTTTGTTTCTGTGGGATGCTGTTACAAAAAAGGGGATTATTGCAGTAAATAGACTGTGCACAAAAGCTGTGAGGATGCTGTCCTGATTAAGAAAAAGTGTTGCCTTGATAAACTAAAGTTCACCTTTTATAATAAAGGTTATCCTTTTTCCCAATTAGACCCAGACAAAAATCAGGAGATATTATGGTTTTGACCTGGTCCTCTGTAGAGATTTCTAATAACCCATTACAGATTTCAAGCAGCTCCACCAAACTTTGTAGGTATATATCCCCACAGAAGTAGCAGGCTGCTATTATTTTCAGCTCCCTGGCCCAAATATGAATGGTACTTCTGGATCTTACGGGGAAAGACATGTTAAAATTGGCAGAAGTTCATATGTATGAGACAAACATCAGTTTAGTGCCTGCTTTTATACCTATTGAGTAGTAAACGAAGCCCAAGTCCACATAAAGACCAAAATAAAATAAAGCTGGATCTAATCCTGAAGTAAATCTGGATTTTTCCACAGATTTTATGGTCTTTTTCTAGCTTTTTACCATTTCTAGCATTTCTCGAGTTCACTTGGATCTGACTTGAGTTAACCCATAAAGACTTTGGCCCTGATCTGGGAGATATTCATTGTCTTTTGCAGGTGAATGCCATCCTGCTTAGATAAAGTCAAATAAGGATTTCAGTCAATCTAAAGCATTCAAGCTTTAGATTGACCCTATGAATTTTTCTAGTTTAGGTTGTTTATTTGGATTAGTCAGCAAATTGAATGATTTCAACAATAGGGATGGATATTGTTAATATATATTTTTTATACTGATGCCATTATTGTGTATAGGGGTGTGGTGGTGTGTGTGTGTGTATGGATGTCTGCCCACATAGAGGTTTTAAGCATCAGTGCAACTGTTTTTATATTTCTGAGTCGGAAAATAGTGCACAAAAGCTCCACTGCTTTCAGCTCTGTGTCTCTGTTTTGCAAAGTGCAGCTTTCAGAAAAAGCATGCTTGCTGCAGACAGTAACATGTGAACCCATCTTAGTATCTATCATATGTATCTGTTAGCTTTAGTTGCAGAATAACCTGTTTGGCATTAGCAGCAGCCTCTTTAAAATTTATACTGAGTAACATTGGACTCTGCATTTAAACATTTTTTAGATTAAACCATATTTTCATTGACAAAAAATAGCTAATTGCTTCCAGTCTCTCAAATTTCTTATGCTCTTCCTTTAGGAATATACACTGGACATAGACCAAATGATTAATCCAGTAATCAACTGGCAGATTGTGTGATGGTGTAAAATAAATTGTAGTCCTAATAAAGATTTTCAAGATTAGGGCTAAACATTGAGCTCAAATCTAAATTAGAATCAGTATTACACAGGAATATAAACTCAATACAAGAACTGAGCCTGGTTTTGACAACTGAGATATTAATTTCAAGAGAACAGGTGGTCTATCAGCTTCATTGTAGATATGGTTTGAAAACATTTAGGAGGTGGAAGACCCCCGAATTTAGGTAACCGTTACAGTATGAGCAGTCATTCTCAAATAGTATGAAGATGATTGGTATTACAGTATCTGTGCTGAGAAGGTTTTCTGAGTCATTCTACAGCTGAGTTGATAATGTTGGCCTAAAGCCAGACAAAAGGCACTGAACAGGGAATTTAAAACATCCAGAGTTATGAATCCATGAATAGTTAATCCTCGAGTTGGATTTGATAGTTATTCACGACAGTATATGTATGCTTGCAGCCAGTAATCCTCAGCTTGGAAAAACAGCATTGTTGTTCTGCCTCCCTGCATAGAGCATTTAATCATCATAGCCAAGCAGAGCAGAGCAATTTGTACGTGTCTGTGCATCTCAAAGTCAGACTGAGTTAATCAAATGTATTAACTGCTCTTTTTCTGTCTCCTCCACACCCCCATCCCTCTCTACTCTATTTGGCCCTGCCAATTTTATTCCTCTACAACCTGCATGGTGTGACATCCACAGAGCTCCCAGCTGAAGAAGGTAAATATTGATTTTTGTAATGAGCTGTGATCCTCCTCCCTTTGCTGCCTAATTAAGTGTCTTGGGCCTGGATCTTTTCTTCTTTTTTGTTGACTGAGGGGTAAACTTTGTGAGTGTACACTACAGCAGCTTTCCACCCATAGACACACACCACTGTTCTTCTGTAAATACAGCAACGGTCCTGCTTCACAGCTGCTTATCATTATTCGAGAGCTAATGTCAATACGTCTTTCCAGGACACACTTTGAGTCCGTTACACAGAAAAGTTTAAAAGTTAAATCAAGTGTGATGCATCAAGGTGTGTAATGTGTACTTAAATATTTCAGGCAAGTCCCTATGGGAGTTGGTGGTGGAGCAGTTTGAAGACCTCTTGGTCAGGATCCTGCTGCTGGCTGCCTGTGTCTCCTTTGTAAGTACAACCCTGCTAATTAAAATGCCAGTGGCTCTCCTCTTATTTGTTCTCTGTCTGGATTTTCAAATGTAACCCTCTGGGATTTGAGACCCTAATTGGACAATGTCCAGGAAATTGCCACCTAATAGGTTGCACTATTAGCCTTAGGTAGCTTTATTCTCCGTTATTACTCTGCCTAATCCAGTTTGTGGTCCCTCTCACATGGAAACTTGTCTATTGCAGGCTTTTCCAACCAGTGTTGATATGGTTTCAGTGAGAGGAACAGGCACTGTTCCTGTACTGGAAACAAAACTATCAATCAAAACTCCCTCAGCTGCATGTCCTCAGACTGTGACCCTGCTTGCAGTCTTGGGGAGGTTAAGGGCAAAGAATGGTAGAGTGGGGGAATCCAGGCTGCATAGTGTTTTTTTCCATCTATTGCAGTTTGTTTCCAGTGAATAGCTGTTACAATTTCTGAATTTTGGAAAATAGCTCTAAAAATGTATATGACACAATATATCTATTACTGTTCCTTGTTAGTGAGAAGCTTAGAGTGTGTGGGCTTTAACTGCATTACTTTGGAGGATGGACTCCACTTTCCTCATCCAGATCAGCCTTTCCTTACTTTTAAAATGTTGTTTATAGTGGAATATGGCCCCTGTTCGACTGCCACACTGATCCTAATGCTTTATAATGTCATCGTGACTTCAGCTCAGGGACTAAACCAAGTTTCCTTGTGCCCTGATTTGCCTTGGAATCAAAAATGTCACCCAGCTAAGCTGTTTTTCTTATAACTTACATGGCAAAGCTTGCTCATTGATAAATTGTATTCGTATTGTCCTATTATAACCTTTTAACATTTCTATTTGGTTACTGTTTTGTATGTTTCCAGTATAATCAGGGTGTGGCTGTTTCTCACTGGACTGAAGTTAAACCCTAACATGGGCCTCATTTGTCTGCTAATTTGAATATATTCAAATTGAGAATATTACACTCTATGGTTCCTTTGCATGACACATCAGTGTTAGGTTATCAGTTCACATCAAGGAAAGCGGAGCACGTTAGGCCACCTCATAGTTCTTTCGGCTGCTCTCTTTAGGGGTTGCCTCAGCGGATAATCTGCCTCTGTCTCATCCTATCCCTTGCATCCTGTTATGTCACACCAACCCTCTGCATGTCCTCTTTCACTACATCCATGAACCTTTACTGTGGTTTTCCTCTTCTCCTCCTGCCTGGCATTTCCATCTTAAAACTCCTTTGTCTAGTCCACTATCCCTCCTCTGTTCGTGTCCAAACTATTTCAACTGTGCCTCTCTCGAGCCCCGATCCCTTGCACACAAAAGTGATTATGAATTAATACGTGGAGTTTAGTAATAAATCCCAAATGTGTCATGAGTACTTTGTGATTGAATTCTTGCAAGACTTCATAAACATCTTGCATTGTCACCTACAGTGGGTACGGAAAGTATTCAGACCCCTTTAAATTTTTCACTCTTTGTGTCATTGCAGCCATTTGCCAAAATCAAAAAAGTTCATTTTATTTCT
>VUQH01081857.1:0-11932 GCA_015106775.1 Etroplus canarensis | reverse complement strand
ATGTGTATGTATGTGTATATGTTATGTGTTTGTGAAATAATTTTGAAAAAGACAATAAATATATTGGGAAAAAAAATTATTGATCATTAAATGATCAAATTATGTCTTTTTCTGTTAAAGATACAGATTTCATTTATTGTCTCTAGAACATGTTGGCCTTACAGGAGTCAGGCTGCAGTATCTGAAGTGTAACAATGAGTTTAATTGATTTTCTGAACCAAGGGTAAAAATAAGCATAGATGATGGGGTTCAGAAAGGAATTAAAATAAAACAAACATATTACAAAGGCAGCAGATGAAGCATTAGGCAAGTTGTCTTGGCCTGTGAGAACAACACAATAATATGGACACATACATATAATGAACACAACTACAACGACACCAAGGGTCCTGGCTGCTTTCATCTCAGATTTCTTAGCAGTTACATTCGCTGAACCTTGAAAAGTGTGACCTACAAGCTGAGACCTCATGGCCCGAGCCTGAGACACAGCCACCACAAATACTCTCAGATACAGAACTACAATGACAGTAATGGGAACAATAAAGGTTAAAATAAGATCTGCAAATCCAGCAATGTAGTTGATGACCATCACACACTCCCCGACGCAGGAGTTATACCTACCTGGTTGTTTCAGGTTATCGTTCGAAATTACACTTTGAAAGAGAACAGACCAGATCCAACACAGACAGACAAAGAGTTTAACTCTTTGTTGTGTGATTTTGGTGGAGTAATGCAGAGGATAACAAATAGCCACATAACGGTCAACAGATATAATCACCATGGTTCCTACTGAGGCAGATGTAATAATGTATGCCAGATACTGATACAGCACACACATAAAGTCGCCAAGAAACCAGCAGCCACCTATGAGCACAATTTGAAAGAACATGAGAAGGCCCACAAAGACATCAGAGACAGCCAGAGAGAGGAGGAGAAGGTTGGTGGGGGTGTGCAGCTGCCTGCAGGGGAATAATAGTAACATATAAATTGTCTCTTACATCACATAAAAGCAGATATAGCAATTAATGAAAGAAATTATTCAATATTTGGAGTTCACAAGTTGGTTAATATACTTAAGAATTATATAAAGGGCTTTAAAGCGATTGTCCTTAAAACAACAAGTTAGTACAGCATCTCCAACATCATGGTAATAAATAGACAACTTTCTACCTGAAGTGTGAGATAGAGATGATCACCAACAAGTTTAGAATCACAGTGAGCAGGGAGATTAAAGACAACAGAATATAAGTCAACATGACCTCAAAGTGAGGATGCTTTGGCCTCCTGCAGGAGGCGTTGAAGAGTTCTGGAAAGCAGAATTCTGGTTCCTCCATTTGTGAAGGGTAGCTGCTGAACTCCGGTAGATTTTTGATCATATAACTGATTTATGTATATTCTCCCACCTCCTCACCCCTGTGCTGTTGATTTTATCCCCATAGAGACTCATGTACTGTGATGTATGCGCTTATCATTAAGAGTGGTTTGCTGTACAGCTCTGGGCAACCGGGAGACATCTGCTGTTAAAACTAAATTACGTGAAGAAAATCGCTCAAAGGAGCACAGTCTCTCACTTATTTGCAGCTTTTGAATTTGCAAATCCAAGGAGAATTTTGTTTTTGTGCTGTGTCAAGTATACAGAGGAGCATCTCTGAACACACATCAAACCTTGAATCAAATGGGCTACAGCAGCAGATCACACCATTTCTATCAGCTAAGAACAAGAAACTGAGGCTACAGTAAGCACAGTCTCACTAAAATTTGATAATAGAAGATTGGAAACAAGATGTCATGTCTGATGAAAGCAGATTTCTGCTGTGAAATTCAAATGGTAAGGTTAGAATATTTTGTAAACAAAAGAAGAAGGACCTGAAACCTTTGATCCATCCTGCCTTGCATCAACAGTTCAAGCTGTTGGTAGTGGTTAAATGGCATAGGGGATATTTTCTTGGCATATTTTAGCCCCTTTAATACGAGCTGAGCATTGTTAAAATCCCACAACCTACTTGAATATTGGTGTTGATTATTTCTCTTTGTACTTGTATAAATATAAAGCCATTCCTTAAAAAATCTAAACTGTCTGCACTTTCAGCAAAATCATGGAACTTCTTCAAGCTGCTGTAAATTGAAGTATTACCCAAATTAATGTTTTTAAGGTTAAGATATATTTAAAGCTGTTAATTCTATCCACAGAATCAGAATACTTTATTAATTCCTGGAGGAAATTACTTAAATTACTTTACTGCAGTCTACATAAATGTATCCATTCATTAGTTGCAGATATATTTCACTGGACTCTACCAGTCTATTTAATTGGACTAATAGTTGATTGAATCTACATTATTAATAAATATGTGGAAAGATAGATTAAAGTTGAAGTGGTTAAACTAACTTTTTTGTGTGGTCTTGGGAACACTAGGTGACTATATCAAAAGTCAGACCATTTCTTTGAGCAAAAGTGACTTATTAAGTTCCCCGTACATAGGGGACTGATGTGTACTATGATCTTGACAGTCTCTATGAAGACATCCCAAAGGGGCAATGCATGGCACTTCAAAACACTTCGTAGGAGATGGATCTTAATGATGAATGACAAATTTAGTCAAAGAGCACAAGTATCTTGTCCAAAAACTGAGGACAATATTAAAACATCAATGTATCGGGGAACCAGGTGAACATGGCTGGATAGAGGACATGTCTGCACTGAGCTCCTGCTTCCAACCCACTTATTACGCTCATTACACTGCCATTCGCCACACTGTCAACAAGTGCATGGACTAGGTGGTTTTTAAACAGCTTACGTTTACACATCTATCTTTTGAATAATGGGTGGTGTCAAAACAAACAAAAATCCAACCGAAAGAAGATTACAGCTGCCATGGCTGCTAGCGCTAGCCAAAAGGTCATGCTAGCAGGCGACCAGCCCCTGCTGGAGACTTTGGCTTTCTCGCAGCAGTCAAGACATGGCCTGGACTGGAACACGATGGACAGCAGATCGCTACACACCAGGATTTTTCTTCAGCGGTTCGAGAGAGTACACGGGCTTTCAATGACACTTGCAGTGCTCTCATTGAAAGAGGCATTTGCTTCAACGTGTGCTACCCTGCGACGCTCACTGTGACTCATAACAGCGCAGAACATAAGTTTGCGTCGCCGAAGGACGCACAGGGATTCATCAAGGCTCTGACTGAGGGAACGGCAGTGGAGAGACCTGCATGATGGCATCGCTGGATTCACTTGGGACATTGCACTGGTAAAGCTGCATGCACCACGTAAGTGCACTGTACTCTTAGTGGCCTGAGATAATGATCAAAATAACAAGACATGGTAAAGGGACATGGACATTGAACGGTTTGCTGTGCCTTGTGCTAATTCAGATGTGTTAACAGAGACAAACCTTTGTTTTAATTGATAGTTCTTTCATACATTTTTGTGTTATGGTTGATAGTGTCCAGGTTATGTTTTAGTTTGGTGGGAGCGGGGGTGGGTTTTTGTTTTATGTTGGGAATACATTTATATGTATATTTGCTTTATTACTCTTTTATTATTGTGTTTGTTACATGTGTATGGGTTCTGTGGCCATCAAATTATGATGGTTTTGTTCATGCCAGCGCAACTAGCCCAGGCTATAGGTCAACGTGGGCAATACAATAAATTTTTATTATGGGTCTTCTGTATGAGGTTACTGTGAGTTCATTTAAGGAGTAGCACAAGGATCGTAACACTCAATGTCAAAGGAATTAATCATGTTATTAGGAGGCGCAAGGTACTGTCCATGCTTAAAAAAAGCAAAGTGCAGGTTGTATTATTACTAGAGACCCACCTGACTGATCCTGAACACTTACAACTTCAGCGTGACTGGGTAGGACAAATTTATTACACTTCTTTTGATTCTGAAAGTAGAGGAGTAGCAATATTAATTCATAAAAAATTAGCTTTCACTGTGGATAAAATTGTATGGGATGCAGATGGTCATTTTATCTTGGTCACTGGGTTTTTATAGGGGGAACAAATTCTTTTGGGCAGTGTATATGCACCTAACACCTTTGATAGCTCATTTTACTCTAAATTGTTGGCAGAGGTGTCCTCTATACGTCACATACTGATTGGTGGTGACTTTAACTGCGGATTGGCCTCTGATACCCACCCAATACTCAACCGCCCTCAAAAATGGTAAAGGCCACCACTGAGCTGTGTTCTGATCTCGGTCTTTTTGATACTTGGAGAATCAGTAACCCATGTGTTAAGGAGTTCACATTTTTTTCTCGTCCCCATCTCTCTTTTTCTTGAATTGACTTGTTATTAGCAGAAGCCGTAAGGACTAAACCTAAGATCTGTGGGGTCAAAATAGGGAACAGGGAGTACAGAATTTCTCTGTACACTGATGATGTGTTATTGTTTATTACTAAAACAGAGACATCTATCCATGAGTTAATTTCCATTATTAATAAATTTGGTCACTTTTCAGGGTATAAAAATAATTTTGGAAAATCTGAAGCCTTACTGTTGGGTGATCAGGGGAAATGGGTCCCTCCTGTAAATTTGCTGCAGGCTTTACTTATTTGGGCATTAGAGTCACAGCAAATACTACAGAGCTGTACAAGTTAAATTTTAAGGTAGTAATGACATCAGTGAAGAGAGATCTTAATAGGTGGTTTAACCTCCCACTGTCATGGCTGGGTAGAATTAGTTTCATAAAAATGAACATTTTTTCTAGGATATTGTATCCTATGCAAATGTTACCTCTGAAAAAACAGAACTTTTTCAGAACTGGAAGGATGTTTGTCAGAATTCATTTGGCATGGGAAGAAACCCAGACTAAAGATGAAGATCTTGCAACTGCCAGTTGACGGGGGGGACAGGCCCTTCCTAATTTTTTATTTTATCACTGGACTTGTCAGGCTCGATTAATATCAGAGTGGTTACTTTCTTTTTTACATTGGGGTGAGCCACATGTGAACAGTTGGTGTTGTGAGTCTCTCTCACTTCTTAGTCTCTTATCAGCTGATTCAGCTGAACTTCCAACTGAGGTGAAAAATAACAACCTTATACTAACTACACTTAAGGATTGGCGTGATATCGTGACTTACACTGGAAGAAGAGATTTTTCAAGTGAATTGCAGCCTCTAATTAAGAATAAGGCTTTTCCCCCGGGTGTAGGCATTAGAATAGAATAGAATAGAATAGAATAGAACTTTATTGATCTCACAGTGGAGAAATTCACTAGTTACAACCGCCTAAAGTAACACACAGTGAGGTGCAAGAAGTGGTTAGTATAGTTAGTATATTAGTATATTTGATCACTGGTACTCCAACGATCCAACGATCTAAGACTTATCTGTGATTTGTTTGAAAAGGGTGGTTTTATGTCTTTTGGGCAAATCCAAAATCAGTACAACATCCCACAAAAACCCTTCTTTGGTTTTCTACAAGTGAGACATTTTGTAAAATCATCTCTCACTTTCCCAAGCGATCAGCCTATTTTGAATCCCATAGAAAGCTTTCTTCTTAAATTTAGTGAGAAGGCCTTTACCAAACAGAAATGTATCTCTCTTTTTTATGGACAACTAATGTCACTGAATTCTCTTACAACTGAAAAGGCTAGGGTCAAGGGACACAGATTTGGGAGTGGAGCTTAGTAATGAAGCATGGTCTAAGGCCTTTTTATCTGCCAAGAAGGTGCTTACTTGTAACAGACTCAGAGAGAAGCAATACAGAATTTTGCACAGGCTTCAGCGTACCCCACAGTTCTTACATAAATTCCACCCTCAACGCTCCCCTCTCTGTGTTAAATGTAAAACAGGTTTGGGCAATGTTTTGGAAAAACATTGTTGCAGAGCTCCAGTCTATTTTTCATCGGGAAAACCCTCTGAACCCTGTCTTGCTTCTTCTCGGCCTGTATCTGTCCGCTGGGCAGATGGCCTTACTGCGTAAACTCTTACACCTGGGGAGACAGTGTGTGCTGTTACAGTGACTTTGGGGACAGCCTCCTCCTTCAGTTACACAATGGTACAGGGAGACTTTTAAGGTCTTCCCAATGGAGCGTCTCAGTGCTCTTATAACTCTAATGCTTTCTATAAAACATGACAAGACAAGACAAGATAACCTCTGCTTGATCACCTGCCTCGAGAGCTGGCTGACACACTTTATGAAGGAGGGCTAAACTTTGTCTTTAAATATAACCAGTGATTATTTGTCTCCCTTTGACATGACTGTTGATATTTGTGATGTATGTTTTCTTTTGACTCAAATGTGTATTTGTGACCTATGTATGTATTTATGTACAATGATTTTGGCTCTGCTGTGCTGGATTGTTTGTGTTTCTGAATGTTTGTTTTCAAAAAAGACAATAAATTCTTGTTTAAAAAACATCACAGTTTTGTTCAAACATAAAAGCAGAAGTGCACACTTCTTGGTGTAGTGTCAGATTATAAAATGCATGAAGAGACGAAAAAGAAGGCAAAAGTGGATAGAGCAAAAGAGGAGCAAATGATTTCATATTTACAGAAAATCATTTAGAATGAAAATAAATAAACTAACAGACATTTAGGCTACAAACTAAGTTCTTCCTTAACTACTTTAATTTTAAAATATAAAAGAGCCTAAATTGATTCAATCCTGCAGAAAAAATTAACAGAAAATCTAGTAAAACAAATACTAACAATATGCTTCACAAAGATACTGCATAATTGTATTCCTTTTATGTTTTAGGGCTGTTTTCTAGCATGCTAAGATTGGTTGATATCTCTAAAATGTTCAAAATGGCAGTTCATTATTCACATATCAGTGAAAAATTTAATATATTTATGAGTTTCTTATGAATTCCAGAGTTTTCTTGTTCTAATATAACCCAGATTTTGGTTCCTAATAACGACCACAAAGATAATTTGGTTTAATCTTTTATCACTACGTCTGTGTGTTGTTCATATACAAAAGAGTTGATCCTTAGGGCTATCAGATCATGAGGGAAGTTGAAGAGCATCTGTAATGTCTGTGGATCAATGAAAGTGCTAAATGTACTACTTCCATCCTGTACTTAAGCAAAAGTACCAATACTATATTGTGAAACTACTCCATTGAGAGAGCAAAAAAGTTCTGCAGTCCTACACATTTAAAATCACAGTAATAACAGTCAAATTGGAAAAGCATGAACTTAAAAGAACTTGCTGAATAGTAAACTTGCCTCTGGTAGATGCAGCTACAGCTAAGATCTCCTGAGGTGGAAATCAACACCTTAAAATTACAGCAAAATGTGGACTTCAACATTTGTGTGAACTCCTTAATCATTAACTCTACATTTGGAACCACTGGTGGCAATTTGGCAAATGTAAGTGAAAATAAGTGTAGCCCTAAGTTTAATTCTTAGACAATGCTATTTTGTCTCTCACACACAATTATATGGTTACATTTTTCATTTTATCCAGAGCTTCCTCACCAATCCATTTTCTCTTCAACATGATCAAGTCATATTTTCTCTTTATTTTAAAGCTCTGCAAAATGTCTCTAAAGCATGTTGGTCTGGCAGGAGTCAGGCTGCAGTACCTGAAGTGTGACAATGAGTTTGATTGATTTTCTGAACCAGGGGTAAAAGAAGACATAAATGATAGGGTTCAGGCAAGAGTTAAAGTACACCAAGCATATTACAAAGGCAGCAGATGAAGCATTGAGCAAGTTATCTTGGCCTGTGAGAGCAACACAATAATATGGACACATACATATAAGAAACACCACTACAACAACACCAAGAGTCCTGGCTGCTTTCATCTCAGATTTTTTAGCAAGTACTGTAACTGGCTGGTGGTGAGTGACTGCAAGCTGAGACCTCATGGCACGAGTCTGGTACACAACCACCACAAATACTCTCAAATACAAAACTACAATGACAGCAATGGGAGCAATGAAAGAAAAAATAACATCAAAAATTCCAGCAATGTAACTGATGACAAAGACACACTCTCCAATACAGGAGTTGTACCTGCCTGGCTGTTTCAAGTTATCTTTCACAATCAGGCTCTGAAAGATCACAGAACAGACCCAACATAAATAGATGGAGGCTTTGACTCTTTGTGGTGTGATTTTGATGGAGTAATGCAGAGGGTAACAAATAGCCACATACCGGTCAACAGATATGATCACCATGGTCCCTATTGAGGCAGAGGTAATAATAAACGCAAGATACTGATACAGGGTGCACATGAGATCACCGAGAAACCAGCAGCCATCTATGAGCACAATTTGAAAGAACATGAGGAGACCAACAAAGAAATCAGAGACAGCCAGAGAGAGGAGGAGGAGGTTGGTGGGAGTGTGGAGCTGCCTGAAGAGGAAGGATAGCAAAATATCATATTTAGGTTCCTGTATTAACTCTGTTCATAAGAAAATACAAACAGCAAACACCGGAAAACATAAATGTTGCATTTAAAGTAACTAGTCTGTATTATGTATGTATCTATGTTAAGTAATGGGTTTACTTAGTACTTGCAGTATGTGGCTACCTGAAATGTGAAATGGAGATGATAACCAGCAGGTTAAGAACCACAGTGAGCACCGAAATTAAAGACAAGAAAATGTAAGTCAGCATGACCTCAAAGTGAGGACGCTTTGGCCTCGTGCAGGAGGTGTTCAAGAGTTGTGGAAAGCAGAATTCAGTTTCCTCCATCTCCAATCAGAGCAGTAGCTACTGACCCCTACTTATTTGTGATACAGCTTATTTATCTCTTTCCCCTCCTTCTTTCCACACCTCTCCTATGGTTTTCTACCTCCCTGTAGAGACTGACGTACTGAGTTTTCTATGCTCACCCTCTTCAGTGTCCAATATGACTTCATCAAGAATCCAAAGCCATAAGCTTCTTACCTCTCTTCTCTTTCCTTTACATTGTATTTGCACTTTTGTTTCAAACCTCAAGAAAAAATTGTGTTCTATTAGCATGCACAAAATTGTAATATTTGAATTACAGGGTTTTGGTGGATAGGCTTAAGAATGGAGTTGCTCCTTCTCACATTTTTCTACAATGTGCAACCTTCTCCCCATGCACTGGTCATGGAAGCACAATACCACAAGTGACTTACTCAAAGGTGATTGAGTGTATCACAGGTTATTATTATTTGTTATTGTGATTATTTTGGCAAATGACACAAGTATACTTAAGAATGCTTTCAAGTGTGCCCTAAAACCACTTTTACACATGGAAAGTGGATAGTTTTTTCAGTTTTCCTCTAAACAGATAACCCTAAGACAGAGGTTTTACACATCATCAACTGACTTTACATTTTGCTGAAGACTTTTTTCTTGGTCCCACATTCACCAGTGTATTGATACAAGGCTTTTAGACTTAAGTGTTTATCTTCCTTACATCCATGCAGGTTTCTCTTGAAGAGTAATCTTCAAACACATTGGACTCTGTGCCTCTCCACTCTCCGCCCAGACTCCAGGGCCTTGCTTTCCAAATTAAAGGCAAAATGTAATTTCATTTAAAAAGATGACTTTGGATCGCTGAGCAACAGTTCAGTTTTTTCTCCTTAGCTTAGGTAAGACAGCTCTGATGTTGTCTCTGGTTAAGAAGTAGCTTGACATTTGGAATGCAACAGCAGTCTGTATTTTAGTTGGGGATTTTGTGTTTAGTTTTTGAGTTCTGTTTTTTCCCCTTCTGCCCCGTGCCTCGCTTGTTTCCTTTGTTAGTGGTCTTTGTCTTTGTCTGCGTCAAGTCTTATCTTATTTTCGTAGTCTGTTTGTCCCTGTTTTGTTCCCCCCGTCTTGTGTGTTCTATTTACGCCCCTGTCCACTTGTCATCTGCTCATTGGTTTGTCTTTGTCTATTTAAGTCCCGTCTTCATGCTCCCTAGGGATTTTCATGGACTTTGTACCCCTTGTGATTTTGGCAAATAAAGCCTTTTACCTTCAGTCGGCTCTGCGGTCCTGCATATGGGTCCACACAACATCCACGGCATGGAAAGCCACGTCAATTTGGAATGCAACAGCTGTAGCACCTTTCCTGAAGTAGTTTATGCGTGGTGTCTCTTGATGTCTGGGAGGGCATATCCCAAACTAATGTCTCACCTTCTATTCCAGTGACAAATGATTATGTTTCTGTGAAGAGAACAGCATGGAGGAAATTCTCTAAGAAGCCTCAATTCAGTGCAGACTTACACCAGGCGTGTCATTAGCCCTGGGTGTCTGTGCTTCCCATACCTCAATCTGGTGGGTTTACATACAGCTGAGTCATGTCTAGAGGCAATGCTATTCATCTTTACAATCTCTTCAGGGCTACTCCAGAGCGATGAGTGTCCTGCAAGAAAAAACAGGATCTCTTCATCCTCTGACACTTGATGCTGCTATATATGTTGTGGCGGCTCAGTTTCAAGTTGTTCAATGCAGTTGTCCTCCTCACTGCTAGCTAGAGTTCCTACAGTGCATTAAATGTCAATCTGATTCTTCAAGCAGGAGATACTGTATCTCCCTGGATATCAAGGCTGCAAACAAAGACACTACAAGTAGAAATACAGGCTATTCATAATGAATGGGATCCCTTGCTTACTGAGGCCTTCCTAGTGGTACAAGCCATGGAGATCCCTGCTCAGTTTCAGGGTGAGGACAAAAGCACAAAGAAAATGCATATCTATTGAGATAGCAAAAGAAGATGGAAACGAAAAGAGTGCAGAAAATGCATTCAGTAACAGCTTATTTTTGTTACATAGTATTGTCAGTGACGTGCAAACCATTGGTATCCATTCTGAAACTGACAGATTTGACAGACGAGCAGATAAAGGACAGTATGCTGGGAGCTGGCAAGAATATATAGGAAGAGGACAACATTTCCATATAATTTGTCCCCCTTTGAGATTCTTAATGCCATGTATAAGATGCACTGAGGATTTTCTACAGACTACCTGTGACAGTTGCTAGGGGGAACAGGTTTTCAGCAAGTTTAAACTGGTGAAAAGCAACACAAGGTCAACAATGTCACAGACCAAACTGAACAGCCTTGCCCTATTTCAATGAAAGTTAATAAACAAAATAATTAGACTTTAAAGATCTTATCAATGATTTTGCTAGCAAGAAGACCCATTAGCAGGCATTTACTGGGGAATAAACTCCACCATCATGTACGTTGTGCGTTGGCTTGCTTTATTGTGTGTTTATTTGTTTTTTCCAGATTTCTTAAGTTTTGAGTTTTTACATTTTTTGGCCTTTGAAAAATTGCATTTTCCCACTGTAAGAAAACTAGAAATGCATTTTTAAGCTTTTTGTGTCATGGGAATCATAAATGCTTTGATCAAAAAGAAGGTAAGAAACTTTTAATAGAACAGAATAGACTTTACTGTCATTGCAAGACACAAGTATACAACAAAATTTAGGATTCACTCTATAAAGTGCTGATATAAACATAATGACAGGACCATAGATAAAAGAAACAGCGTTGAAAGAGTCACTAGTAAGAAAACCTACAGTAGAATCTCAATATAGCATATGGACTTATGATAAGATATGGTGTTGTGTAAAAACATATGTACTTAGCAGCATGAAAGATGAGATATAAATATGGTTGTGACTATAAACATATGTACAAGGCAGCATGAAGAACGATATATGGATGTGAATGTAAACATATTTACATAGTGGCATTAGAGATAAGATAAAATATGGTTGTGACTATAAACATACACCACCTGGTAGTGTAAGGCTGGAAAAGTAAGTGGTGCTACAAAAGAAACAGCTTCAGGAAATTGCTGAAACTAATTAGGTCAATTGGCAACAGGCCGTAATGTGATCGGGTATAAAACAAGCACCTTACAGAGACAGAGTCTGTCAGAAGTAAAGATGGGCAGAGGTTCAGCAATCTGCCAGAAACTGTGCTTACAAATTGTGAGGCAATTTTAGAAATATGTTCCGCAATGTAAAAATGGAAAGACATTGAATTTTCCATCATCTCCAGTAC
>VUQH01081854.1:0-22018 GCA_015106775.1 Etroplus canarensis | reverse complement strand
GCAGTTCAGGTTGAGAAGTTTGGAGACAAAGTCAGAGAGGCAAGGCTGAGATAGTTTGGACATGTTCAGAGGAGGGATAGTGGATATATTGGACAAAGGATGTTGAGGATGCCAGGCAGGAGGAGAAGAGGAAGACCACAGAGAAGATTCATGGATGTAGTAAACATGCAGAGGGTTGGTGTGAGGGAAGAGGGTGCAAGGGATAGGGTGAGATGGAGGCAGATGATCCGCTGTGGCGACTCCTAAGGGGAACAGCCGAAAGAAGAAGAAGACTTTTGTTGCCCAACTGTTTTGAGATGTGTTACCATCATCAAATTTAAGATTAGCTAGTACTTTTGATGAAATAGTGAACTGCCTCACTTTCAGCATTTGATTTTTCCTTTGTTCTTTTGTGAATAAAATATTGGTTTATGATATTTGCAAATCATTGCATTGTTTTTTATCTATATTTTACATTGTCCCAACCATTTTGGAATTGGGGTTGTAGAAAGACACTGCTCTCATCTACACAGGAATCTAAGTGAATCATAAGATAGATAGATCTTGACCCAGTTGTGCTCTCCACCATCAGCAGACCAAATGAGGGAAAATTTTTTAAGGAGAATGGTGTTAGATCCCTCCTGAAGAGATTTGGAGAATCTATACCAAGGTGAATTAAAGCTGCAGCTTTAAGCTTGTGATAAAACAGTTACAACAAAAACTATCATTTTTTGGCTGCTATGGCCAAAAAACTAATAAAACAATCAAAAATAACCGCTGAATATTGAGCACTGAAGTGAAACTCTTAAGCACAATAAGTGGGTTACAAGAAAAGCAGACCTACTTGTGAACACAGTTTGACCCAGTTACTGACCAGCTCCCCAAACAATGCCTAGATCAAAAGAAGACTTTTTATTCTCCTTCTTGATAAGTTATTGTCAACAGCTGCTCAGACAAGAAATGACTACTTGCCAGAACCTCACACTAAACAGCATACAGGAAGTCAGCAAAACAATAGTCTTCTCAAGTGATAAACACGAATGTTTGATGGTACAGACTTCAAAACCAGCAGCAAATCCATAACAGTTTCCTTTTCTGGAAAAGCAGGTGCTTAAAAGCAAACCTAGTGTAACTCCTCTGAATGCCTCTTCAACACTCGGGATGTAAAACCATGTAGCAATTGTTGTGTCTCTCAAGAAAGTTTGAATAATATATCTAAGAGACTTCCGCAAGCTTATTTGCAGCGCTGCAGAAACTGAGAGCAAGAGATGACGCTTACAGGAACAAACATTCACACCCTCACAGAATGATTTGTGGTTGTGTAGAGTGAATCTTGAATCCTGAACCAACCAACATGGTCAGCGAGTAAAGCAGCATAGATGATGTCCTCCTGCTGACAGCTCCCCCTAGGGCCCTGGAATACATTAACCACTGGGGTCCACATGGGTGTTGGGCATAATTACTCATTCCTGCCATGCGACACCCTCAATAAATTAAACTCCCCCTTTAAGTTTTAAAGGCAAATGCGTATTGTGGCTATCACTTAAAGGCTGGCCCCTCCGTGCCTGTGCATAATTTCTTGTAAGAATGCCTTACCACAAATTGGTAACAGGACCCAGCAGCTGACTATAGATGAGTGAGCAATGTGCCAATGAAGTCGGAGGGAAAGGAGAGAGTGTGGAGGAAAATGCATTAAAGGCTTTGTGTATGTGTCTTCATCATCATTAATAAATTCTACTCCATCAAGCTATAATCTAATTATAAATCATGCCTTCATCTGCCATGAATCATCTCTGCACTGCGTTAGCTAAATTGGGGGAAGAATTCAGACACATCATTAAGATTTAAATGATGATTTTTTTGAAGTAAAAAGCATAAAAAAAGTTATTGGACTAACACAAAGGGATTGTTAAACCCCTGTAACTAATGGCTTTAAAGAAAATGTAATTATGATTTAATAATTGACAGATTAAGCCTGGGGAGCTCACATTTTTTGGCAATGGCCATGATCCATAAAAATCAGTTTTCTAACAGCTGCATGTCTAAAAGAGGTAATTACGTTCTCTGTAAACATGTATAAAACCTAAGCAAACACGCCCAGCAGAAGGCTGTGGATTAGGGGTGAGATGGAGATGTCATCTTATGCTTATAACAGCACATCTGGAAGATAATTCTGAAAAATACAGCTGGTGATAGGTTCTTTCAATAAAAAGTCTCTAAATAAAGTTCCACTGTGCAGGAGTTACTATAGTACTGACAATCCAAAGACAAGTTGTGCCAAAGAACATCAACACCTCTACTCAACAAACACATGACAACGTCAAAAGCTAATTATGTGTCCCTCTGAGTTTATACCGAAATAATTTGACTTACTTTGCTGTATTCATTTTACACACAAAGAATTATCTTGAAAATATTTTTTGTAAGCTACTTGACTAAAGTTGGTCTCTTTACTTTTTTGCCACTCTGGATTAGTTTTTGTTTTTACAATGCTGACATATAACAATACAGCAACGTTTGTGAACATCTGTGCCAGATTTCCAGAGTAGAAAGCCCCTTTGTCCAATGAGAGATTTGACAGTTCCTGTCTTTTTAGACTCCTTGGAGCCTATGTTCTGTCATTGCACAACGAGACCACCAGCTTCAAGTCAGGTGAAACTTTATATGTCCCTACTGTCTGTGCTCTTTTCAACATGCACTAATGATCTCGATGAGGAACACATACTCCAGTGACACATACAGTGGGTGAGAAAAGGAGGCACAGTGTTGATACTGAAATTGAATGTAATGTGTAAGATGTGTAATGTGATTAGTCGAGTCCCCAACCAAGGCCTTCAGTCAAAGGCAGCAAAGGCAAAGATCATAAGACACATTAAGAGATCCTCCGTCATGATGTGAAAGAACATCTGAGTTCTCAGCTGCCGCCATTCATTTTCATAATGACAGTAAATGCAGTTGAAAGCAGTGGGATCTCTGAATGGCATTAAGCTCTCTTCTTTCAGTTTTGATTAGGTGACTTGCAGAAGATGAAGAGAAATCATTTAGAGGAGGATACGTGTGTCAGGAGATAATGCCTCCACAGGTTGAACATGGTGAAGAAATACTGGCTCAGACTGAAGCTGATGAAACACAGCAACAACCTGAGAAATTCAGGTGTGCGCGTGATACAAGCATTCATTTAAATGTGTGTTGGTTGCATGAAGGTCTGGTTTTCATGTGTGAGTGTGTGCATGCATGCTTATATCTGCCTGGCAAAGATCTTGCGTTCTTTGTGTTTCATGTCAGGCATCTCGGTCTCTGTGACAGCATTTCACATTGATGTGGCATGTCTTGGAAAACAAAACTAAGAGGGTTAAGTATCTGCAGTAAATACTTTGTCTTAGCATATTTAGCCAAATTAATGTCAAAAATTAATTTCTGTTTGATTGTTCACATGGAAAATTGTCAGCCTTTGAACTCATTAGAATTTGTAAACACACATATTTCTATTTTAACAGCACTTACGCTTAAGCTTATGTTAAAAAATTATATAAACCATCACCTGGAGATTCAAATGGTAACTGTGAAAGTACTAAATCCTTCAAAATGTCTTTTAAAACTTTACGAATGTTCTCAGTGCCCTGACCAAAACAAAACATGATGACAGGTGCCAGTTTACGACATCGCTCTCTTTATCTCTGCGTCTCCTCAATTTCCCCCGACAGAGAGAAAAAAGACAGATAGAGAGAGGAGAGAAAGGGGGGAGAGAGAGGAAGCGCAGGGGACCTGAAGTGTGTTTAGGAGGAAGATGGCTGTCAGTAGCTGTCAATCGTCAGCTTTTTGATGCCATCGTCTTGGCACAGGCCTGTCTGTCTCACAGTGCAACAGCTATCAAAGACTCACTCACAGCAGAGACAGGCGCCAGGGTGGAAACACGAGGAAATCCACACATTCTCTCATTTACACCTGGCATATAAACTTTGTAAAATGTGGGTCTGTGAATTATGATTGTTCTCTGAAGCAATAAACATGTCGAAGTGCTAAAGCAGGCCCGTGGTAAATGGTTGAAAAAAGATTTTGACTCAGATTGCTTTATTGTGCTTTTTACCATTCAAATGCTTCCGCTTGCATTCTGTACATTGTAATTTTTACTTTATAACAATAGTCACTATTTGTTGTGCACTGCAGCTACAACTGTTGGTTAGATTTGTTTGGAAATGCAGCCCAGGCACTTTAAGGCAAATATTTCAGTCAAAAGCAGTCCAGTCATAAATTTTGCAGTGAGTGACATTGTGATAGATTTGACAGTGATCTATTAAAAGAAAAATCCCAACTAGTTCCTTTTATTTTCCTATTATTGGCTGTCACAGAACACTTTCAGTTCTGTGTGTAACTGTATGCTGCTTTGGAGATAACAGCACTTTGTTCTGCTGTCCTTGGTGAACTGTCTGTTTTTCATTTCGCCTGAGACAGATCTTGTACATGGCCTACAGTTCACACACCACACCTATTTATTGGTCCAAGATAACATCAGAATGACTGTGTCCAGATGACCAGATCAGTACTGGACACACAATGCAGAGGGGAAGATCTCTAGTTCACCTTCCAGTCATGTATGTTCTATTTGGCTTGTGAGTTGCTTCATTCTAGCCATTTGGAAGACACATAAGCAGAAAGAAAAACAAAAATATGACCAATCCCTGCTCTTGCAAACGGCTCAGTCTCCTCTTGCTGTGGTGTGTGAGTTGCCTTTGGGAAGTCCTGTCAGTGCTTACCATTTGGCCTTGAACCTGTGCTAAACTATTGAATTCATCATGCATAAAGCATTAAAAATGCACATCCAAAAGGCTGTGGCTGCCTGTTTATTGGCACTCACTGCTCCATAAACCATTTTCATTGCAGGATGAGACACACATGCTCTGCAGTCCTATTGATGGTGTTTAACATGGAATATAAACTATAAAACACAATAATAAACATAAGAGGAGCAAATAAATCACATTGATAATAACCCTGAGGTGGGATTTATGTAAGCAAAGATAGAGTCTTTGTGCAAATTGATGGTACAAGCTCTATCAAAGCACCAGTGAGACACTAATATAGTCTTATAAACACACCAGCAACACTCTAAAGTAGCTTCATCTCTCCTCTTTGGCTGGCCTAAGTGCTTAAGTAATATATTGCTTTCATAAGTGTGCAACTTTGCAGTACTTTCTATTGTGGAAATGTGTCTTCATCCTCTGGGTGGTGTGATTAAGAATAAAATACAAAGACTATTACAATGGAATAAATTCAGACAATGACATAAAGCAATAAAGTATTAACTGTGGCGAGCTGAGCAGCCGCAGCGGATCTCTGTCTTAGAGGCCCCTGTGACAAAAGCAGGGAAATCTAGAGGTATCCATCACCACACTGCCCCCCTAGCACCCAAGCTAATGTGTAACTTCTGGATTACAGTAATATCTGTCTGATAGATGTTTTCTGAGTCGAGAGAGCCACGAGTACCCCAAACAGGAGCCGCAGTTGCTGGGTGTAGCTCTGTGGAGATGGGGCTTCTGCTCCTGGAGGTCTATTATACTTCTATTCCCCCTCCTCTCCTGAGCCCGAGTCCACGTTCCTATTCTGCCTCCCAGTCCATTCATCCTGCCTTCCTTCTCCATTCTTTGGCTATTTGTGTGTGTGTATGTACATGCATGCATTCCTGCTCTCATGTGTTAGTCACAGGTCTCTACTGTGAGGCCCGACAGCCATCCTGGGGCGATGCCTGGGTCCCTCCAGTCAACTTTACTGCCTTCATTTGGCCTGATGAATGGCTAGCTGCCTTATCAGTCCCTCTGCCTGCAATCTCAAGTGGTTCCCTGGAGCCTCACAGTGCCTGCAGCTTTGGTCGCTCTCTTCGGCAAGCAGTCTTTCTGCCTCTTTTTTACACACACACACACACACACACACACTGCAAAGACAGCAAATAGAGGTGCACAATTACATACAGATAATACTATTCTGGATGTACAGTTCAGAAAAGACATGCACACGAACGAAAACAATACAACTATTGTAACAGCCAAAAATTCTGCAGAGAGCAAACATACACACACACACACACACACACACACACACACAAACATGCTACACACGTCACCCAGCAAATCCATCATCTTTATTTCCTCCCCAATGTGCTCATATTTTTCTTGTGGCTGCACCATGCTCAGAAAAATATTTATTTTTGCTGATTTTTTTTTCTTGAGGAAACACAAAAGAAATCACACCTCTCTTTCTCCCTGGCTCATGCCAAAATAATCAATGCTTTCCAGAGAGGGACTTGTGGCGCGACATGCGTGGAGGGAAGGCAGAAGGATGCAGACATAGCTCCAGGGCTCTGGTTGTAGATAATAAGTGAGGAGCAGTCCTTGGGTATGTTTTACAGCTATCAAGACTCATCATATTTGACATGCATTCTGGTGTTTACACAGTCTCCTCCGTAAAATCCTCTCCAGCTATAGAAAGGGAACAGGGTGCACGGAGCGCACACAACGCAGCACGTACACATTCTGCACACAGAAGTGCTTTAGAAAAGAGAAGCCAGTTGTTGCCTTTGCTTTCTCTCCCCCCCCTCTCTTTTCTCCGTGTCCCATCTCTTATCCACGGCACAATTGGCGGAGTTAGCACCTGTCAGCTGACTGACTTCTTGTTCCCGGTGGCTTATGAAAAAATCATGGCTGCTGGGCTTCAGAGGCTGCTTTCCCATCAATATGAATTCACCATGGTCTTCATGCAACATTAGGCCAGGTCCTGTTTTCATACAGCAAGCCACACGCTCCTTCGTCTGTTATACACAAGAGGAAATGAAAAGAGTAAATAGTCCTTTTAGAATGTTGCATTCGATCATGGGTGGAACCAAGTCGCCTATGAAAGGGACCAGTATAGTTTGCGCTCAAAAGCACATTTGCTTTTCATCCCCAGATATTACGGCATCGTGCACTGTGTCTTTTATTAGTGCGTCCTGTTTACTGTAAATAAAACAGTGCGATTCTCTGCACAGGCCTGCACGGTTGTCCCTTGTTGTTATATTTCAAGCAAGTGTTTGCACACGCAGTTTGTGAACAAAAAGCAGCACTCAGAGTTGCATGGAGCCATCCAGGTTCCACTTTAAATCTGCACAACTGCATGAAGCAAAGCAGTGGATGAGAACCGCACTCACTCAAATGTTTGATAATTTTCATTTTTCTTTTTTTGTTTTAAACTAACTTAAAGAAAGATGAAGACTAGGCATTTAGCTGTTTCCTGTGTGGTTGTACTGTACATTTTAAAAACAGTGATTCTCAACTTGGGGGTGGGGGGGGCGTTGAATCAAAGGGACAACAGAATAAATAGTAATTGAGGAAATAAATTCTGCCTTTTCAAAATAGCATTTGTTTTACAGAGTTAATGGTGATATATTTTCTGAAAATCATTGCAAAATGGTGAGATTACGCTTTGGATGAGACCCTTTTCTAAATACAGAACTTTCAAAAAATTTAACAGATTTTTTCAGTTACACTAAAAACCTTTTTTTTTCATTTTACAAAAACCAAACTCAAGCTTTCCGACTGTTAAAGAAAGCTCAAAAGACTTCAACAAACTGTGCAGGACACTAAGCAGATACTGCCACAAGATCAATCAGAATAAAACTGAAGGCAAGAAGGTGGTAGGTCTCTGCTGAATATGTATGCATACTCTCATTCTGGTTTGAATTAAATGTTCGTAGTTTTTACATTTGTCACTTGAGTCTTTGTAATTGTGCCATTTTCAATGTGTTTCAACCAACTCCATGGTGGGGCTGGGTGGAACAAGTGTACAACATGACTTTAAATCATGAATACAATCATTTCAGCAAACATGTGTGCTTGTGTGTGTGTGTGTGTGTGTGTGTGTGTGTGTGTGTGCGTGTGCGTGTATATATAGTGTGTGTATTCAAAGATAATTTTAGAATCATAGTTACAGATATTTAAGAAGATATTGGAAGAGAGTGGACACCTCAGAAGATCTTGAAAACGTCACAAAATAATTGCAAGAAGGAGACATTACTCTTTAGTTGAGACAATTTTTTGGATGCCTGACTTTAAGAAATGTAACCTGCTTTTCAGCTACACCTAATCCCCTTTTTTTCATTTTACAATAACAAATCTCAAGCTTTCCAAATGTTAAAACACGCTCAGCTGAACAAAAGAAGTGAGAACCTAAGCAAAATAGTCTGAATTTGAAAACCTCTAGAAATCAAAGAGATAAGATACCTAGCATTAAATGCTAATTAATAATATGTCATCAGAATCAGAATCAAAATATTTTATTAATCCCGGGGGGGAAATTGCTTCTTTTGAACATGACAATTTAACCTGAGAAAAATAGATTCAGCACTGAGGCACTGCAATTAGACATTGGTGTGTATTTATGATCGGCAAGCAGAAAATGAATCACTACTTTTATTAACCTGCAACGGCTAAACAGAAAAATAGTCGACCTGTAAAATGTTTATTTCAGCCTGCTCATAAAATAATGACTAATTTGGCCTTCATGTCTCATCTGCTTGCCTAGATCTGAAAACACTCTGCTTTCCTTCATTTCTTTATGTCTCTAACCCTTTTAAACATTGCTGAAAGTCAATTATCTACACCACTTCTCACTGACATCACTGCGTTAATACAAGTTGCTCTTGACCTTATGTTTGTGTGTCTTAGGCGGATGGGAACGCTGTGCTCCTCCCTGATTGGATTAACTTCAAATGTGGTGTGTGTCCGTGTCTATTACACAGGCTGTGTTGTGATTTCGAACCCCAAGCCCAACTACCCCCTCACAATTCTCCTCCTCAGTCACTGTCCCACCCCTCTCCTCCTTTACACCTCCCTGAAGGCTTGCTCTCACTACACGCCATCTCCCAACACCCCACACATGAGAAGTTTTTTTTTAATGGACACACGCACACACACACACACACACACACACACACACACACACTCACATATGCCTCATGCCTCCAAACAGTCATATCCCATGTGTCTATTGCACTGTGATGGAATGCCTGAAGAAACCTTTCATCCCTCCATCCATACTTCTCTCTCTGTTTAGCTTTTCCAAGTCTGGAGGGGTCATCTCAGACAGAGAGCTTATAATCAACTCAATTAAGTGAGTATGATCGCCATGGAAAATTGGTTGGGGTTATAACATTATCATTAGTGCCTCAAGTGCAGTCACAATGGGACACTGCAGTCAGATGAGAGTGAGACTAATATGAAGGGAGGATGTAGTGTGGAACAGGAAGCAAAGGCACTGAGTTTGTCTTGGTTGAAATATAATGCTAGAGGAAGCACATTACAAAAGAGAAAATGGGCAGTTAAAATATTAGTATTCAATCCTGTTTTAAAGTGCAGGTGTCCTCTGACACTGCAGACCGGCAGCCACAGTGAGGTGTTGCCAGAGCAGCTGTACTGCATACAGGATGATATAGCTGGAATACCTGCTGGTTTAAAACCAGAAGTTCATCCAGTAATTGTTACCGAGGATATGACATTTGTCTCTTTTTGTGGCTTGCTCAAGGTGTCAACACCTTTCATATCCCCAAGATTTTCTTCACTGTGGCTCACGTGCCTCTGAGCAGCCTGTTTGATCTTCTTGAGGACTGTCAACTTATTGCGTGACTCCATGGAAATTGAATTCTGTATTTATTTACACGGCAGGTTAATAGAATAGATGCTGAGGTGATTTGAAAGTCAAACAACCACACCTGCCATTCATTTTTGTGTTTTTCCCCCTTTTTTCCGTAGAAGCAGATCTACTGTTTTGTTCTGTGTTGCTTGAATGCACAAAAAGAGGATGATAGTGAACTGAATGGCTTATCCTCAACATTGCCGCTCTAAAATACATTGTAGTTTAATACAAAAGCGATAAATCCAGATTTCTGTGATTGAAAAGCAGTTCTTGAAAATATTTTCTTACATCCTCATCTACATTCTGCAACCCTGTGAATGGCCTACATAAACTGATGCTCGTTGTGTGCATGTGTGCTGAGAAACAGGGTCTTGCACACATAGTGGCCCAGTTTGAATAAAATCAGTGTCAATGCATCCGTAATCGTGCGTGCTGGTGCTTGAGCACGTGTGTGTGAGCCTCTTCAGGAAGCTTTAAACAGACTTGTCATGATGGGCACTGCTCCTGTCAAACACAGGACAAATCTGAGCATGCCAATTGAATGCTGAGAACTGTCTGTCAGTCGTCTAGATGTTGGTCTCTCCATTGTGATTAGCATCACTTAATATTCATGCACACTGAGATGGTGCCAAACTGACTCTGGTTGTTCGAGTGCATCAGAGAAGCAGTCTCACTGTGGAAGCACATGGATGATGTAAAGCCCATGTGGCATTACAAGCGTGTCAATACGCGGCATCCGGGCACTCTCCGATGGTGTCAGAGGTCAATTTAACAAGAGGAAAGTGATATTACTTCCCATACGGAGGAGTGAAAGCCTGCCTTAAGCTTGTGTGCATAGACAAGACTGTGGATTAGCTAAACAACACTGCCACTTGCTGGTCATATTTATGTACTAAACTTAAAACTAAAGGGACCATCTTCCTAAAATGAAGTCATATGTGCTGATAGCCCTAAAAATTGGTTAGATTTTTGTGCAGGCTTCTATTAAAAGCTTGAGAATACAGTTAAAAAAAACAGCACATACAGATGGGATCGGTTTTACATCTACTATATCTTCTCTGCATGGTCTGCAAAATTTAAAAGGCTTTTTCGGATGCACAGTGTCTTCCTTCCCAATCGCTAAATGCATCAAAACAGGAACCTCTTGAATTATTTTGTTTCATATTAGCAGTTGTATGTGTCAGATTTGTTTTCTTGCTTCTTTACCACATATTTTCTTCTACCTCAGAGAGAGTATGTGAATGTGTACCATTGTGGCACCATGACAGTCACGGCCGGGAGGAGGAACAGTGGTGTGCACGCTGCAGATGGCAGCACACATTTTTTCATTCCTTAAACAGACACAAAAAGCAGCTGAGGGACCAGGGCCTGTCTGTAGAATGTGCTGGGGAAGAGTAGGTACTTGGCACAAGTAGCAGAAACAATTAGCGTCACATAAGCAGAGGCCTGAAGCAGCGGGAGAGAGGGAGAGGGAGAGGATGGTGGAAAAACACGGCATCTCATTTTCACCAAGAGGACTTTAGCAGAGCTGTGTGCACACTCTGAGACATCCTCTTCCTTTTCTCATCACAACTCAAACATTTTTCAGAGGCAGTTTGTGTCATGGCTCATTTAAGTGATGTGTTCTTGTCTGCGGCATGTTTTTGTTTGTATCTGTGCATTCTTAATTAGGGAATAGACAGAGGAAGCTCTGTGTCCTTGGAGAGACCTTGCATCCCACTTACATCCCCAAAAATTCCTTTTTGAACATTCCTGGCTACTGTCTTCCCTGTTCCTGTTTTGAAGTTGTATGATGAGATGATCTAAAAGTGTGGTTTTTTGAACACACTCTATCACACTTGCTCTATGAAACATCACTTGTTAAACTTTACCTGCTTTACAGATGAGCTCAAAGAAGATGCAAAACATTAAAAAGAATGAACTCTGTTAAGTTTGTTGGTTCTTTTTTTTCAAATTTATCTTTATGCAATAGTCTCAAATGACCAGAATATCTCAAATATTTTTCTGCAGTTATTTCTCCTTTCCATACTGGCTATTAAGCAATCTCTTTCTAGTGTGAAATCACAGAAAGAGAAGGAAGACAAAATTCACAGTCCTGGTTCTGTCTGAGTTACTTTCTGTTTGTGTACATTCGCTGATTCAATTCAAAGTGAGAAGAGAGCAAATGGAGAAAAGGTGAAACAATGAACATTGCAGAGGTTTGTGAGGCCAGTGGCCACAGAAGAAAATTCAACTCCATGTAACTGTGCAAAGGTACATGAAAAGAGAGAACAAAAAACAAAAACACAAGTTATAAGAGAGAAGATGTAAAGTTAATGCCGTGCCTAAACTAATAGCGCTTTATCAGCTGGGAACCTTTTAGGCCTAATCTAAAAAGTAAAAATGCCTGCCTCCCTAACCAAAACTGAGAGGTGCTTCCATAGGAGAGGAGCATAAGAGCTGAGCCTGTCAAAGTATCACAACAAACCAACAGACCATAACAGACAGCTCTCCCTCCTATTCTATTCTGGCCACCTCTAGGAACCACAAGTAAGCCTGCACACTGAAGGTAATGTGTTCTATTGAGATAATGAGACAGTGGAAATTGGGGCGGGCTGGCTCATGGGTTGGTTGGGACACTGCTATTCTCCAGGCCCTTAGAGGGTGCAGCCATAAAAATCTAATATTGAAATTACTGCCCACTTGACTTGATCACATATATTTATGCAAAACACTGATGGATCACAAAGTGTTGGGGTGAGGACAATTTGCCAATTTTGCTGTGTCAAAAAAACTTCCTAGGACTGTAGTAGACATAAATATAGAAAATGTCTTAATATCAGTTGATAGCAATAGAATTTTGACATAAACTTTTAAAGTCTGTGGTAAATAACGCTCACTGGATAACAGCTTAATGTTAAGGTCTGTATTAATGTGGGTGGGGGTTAGTGTATGGTGTGGATGTTGGGGTTTGTTGGCATGTGTCAACCAATTCTGTTGCAGAAACTGGGTACAAATATGTTAAAATATGCGTAAGTTTTATATATATTAAAAATATAATACATATTTAAATGTATGTTATTTTTCATTAAGATTATAGATTTATTGTTCATGAAAAGAAATATTAATATTATTTGTGAACATAAATTTATTTATTTGTTTGTTTGCTTGCTTGTTTGTGTATGTTAAACATTTTTTAAAAATTTATAGGAGTCTGTAACAGGGCTTTGGTTAATTGGCTATTCTAAATTAAGCCTTAAACCATAGGTGTGATGGACTAGCAACCTGTCCAGGGTGTATCTCACTTTTTACCCTATGATGGCTGAGATAGGCTCCAGTGCCTCCTGCGACCCTGAACTAGATAAGTGGAAGAAAATGGATGGATGGATGGATGGATGGATGGATGGATGGATGGATGAGAGTAGTCACCTCAGTGACCTCAGTAGCTACCTAGCAGTGGCTGTCACATCTGAATAACTGTGGGAATGGATTATCAGGAAGAGTTGAACTCTTTAAATATTTAATGTTTGAATGTATATACTGTGAAGCTTTAATAACTTTAATTAACAAGGCCTGTATAAAAAAACCTTTCAAATAATCTCACAATAAAAGTTTGCACTGAATTTTGAAAAGAGCATTCAAATTCACAGCTCCCTGCTCCTAGAATCAGTTGCAAAATCAGTTAAAACTTGAATTAATTTAAAATGATTTTAATTTGACCTGTAGGCATTTCCATTAGGCTGTAAATGTATTTCATGAATACTTTTGTTTTGGCTTGAGTCAATGACTTACAGATATTTTAGTCTTTATTTGTATTGAAGTTCATAAATTTTGTTTCATGTTGTATTTGACTCTTTTTCAGTTGCATATTAGTATACTTATTTTGTGCATTTCGCTGTGTGTATTTGTGTGTGTTACTATTCTGTGCAACTTCTGTTGACAGTACTACTGTCTGTCTTGGCCAGGACACTCTTGCACATAAGATTTTAAATCTCAAGAGTCTTATTATCCTGGTCAAACACAGGTAAAATAAAAAGAAAAAAAAAACAGCTGTTCATACCACAATACATGCATGTTAGAGTATTGAAATTATTTTTTTCTAAATGCACTCTTACTAATCTATCAGTAATATTTTTTTAATGTTTATATTTAGAGATTTAAGACATTTTATGAAAAAAGAAAAACTGTTTGTGTGGATTTCCCTTCCTGTAATGCCAAATACTGAGCCACTCCCAAAGTATTTCCTGCTGTCAAAGTCTCTGAACAATTGTTGATCATTGCACTTGTCTTGACAGAGCCTTGTGATGAGATTAGAATTGGCGTTTGTGGACTTCTGGAATAGTCGTGGTATATGGGTACTGCTCTGGACTGCAAGGTATCTATCTATCTGAGGGATCAGGGAGCTAAAATTGTGAAAGTAAGTCAAATGACACTATAAACTGCCTGTATATGCCAAAAATTGGTCCTAACCTTTGGTCACAGGCTCCAGGGTAAAAATACACATGTATTTCAGTCATTACTGTTGTTGCCAAAATGAAATCTTCTGTTTGTTGAGAGTGTGGCCCTCTGTAGGTTACTCTTTACTAAGCTTAGGTTTCAGGATCACTTTTGATTATTTATAATTAGCTCCTCAATTTCTTCTGGTCTTTGTCATGTTGCTGGTGGTTTTAACCTTAAATGATTACTCTGTCTGTAGCTGTGTAAATAACTCAGTTGTGCAATGTTTGTAGCACAAGTGGAAGACACTTACAAAGACAGCTAAAGTTAGCTACAATCCAAAACACACAAAAAACAATCTAAAATTTGCCAGCATTAGTCAATATAAACAAAACCTACTAGTCATACTAGACCAAGTGGACCTGTGGCAAAACTGTTAACCCCTTGAGCATACTTCATTTAAACAAGGCTGTGTTTTAAACCTATGAGTCATTTTAAAAATTATTGAAGTGTTAATTCTGCTGTCAAAAGTTACATAAATAGCCTTTTCTCAATCCTTCTTTTGCATTACGATACTTTTTGCCTTGTTTTTGTGAACCCTTGGGTTGGACATACAGGCTTGGATTGTTAGTCCACTGGCCCTTCAAACACTGCAGAGGGTCTGAATTAACTCAGCTTAAACACTGTAGCAATAATTACTAGCTTCTCACCTTCATCTCAAATTATACGTCTTTATGACCTTAAAATCTAGGAACTTATATTCAGCACAAATTTAGGACAGTTTACTTCATGTCTTTGTGAACATGCAGCAATCCTCAGTGCTGTACAAATGGAGTTTGTGCAGTCTGATAAAGACTCACCTAATATCCGCATATCTTTCCGAGACATAATAATAGAACTCGCATTTCACTGACACCACTAAATGTCTGGCTTTTAAAAAAACAAAAACAAAATAATTAAATCACAATATGTGTTATGTTTTGGAATAACACAAGGTGTTAAACTGGATGCCTTCCTCTTTATTGCTGTATATGTATTTTTGTTATGGTACTGTGTATACAAATACCTATCAGAATAAGCAGGTCTTTGAGCTGTTAATGTTTAGTTCAGAAATGCTGTGTGAAAAAAGATGAATAAGTTCATTCAAGTCCCAGACTGGATTCAGTACACTACACCATAACATGAAGAGGAAACCCCTTTAAAACAGTCTACCGCTAGGAGGAAGCATTGCAAGATTGAAGCAGTGAGAAAAAATGCCAATGGTGTGATGCCACAGCGGTAGATTGTAATGTGTCAAATTACATATCATCTTTACTTTTTCAAAAAATAAGAACATGAATAAATAAATATGAAGTGTCAGAGGTAGCTGCCAGAAATGTGGGGCTGATTTTGGATGCTTTCTAAAGTTCATATGAAAATAAAACTCATGGAAACTGTATATAATTCTATTTACTCAATAAATTTGAAGAAGTTTTAAAACATACATTTACTGCAGATTTTCATTTTGGCATCTTCCTTGGAAATAGAGCTGTTCAGTTAATTTGGCAAGCTGCTTTTCTTTAGTTAGAAGTGGTGATTTTTTAAATTCTTTAATTTAGCACATTATGAAATAAACTCCATAGGTTGGCTGTGACTCAGGGGGTAGAGCGGGTTGTCTTTCAGCAGGAAGGCTGGTGGCTTCTCCAGTCTACAAGTGTTCTTGCTGAAGTGTTCTTGGACAAGACACCTAACCCCATGCATCCATCGGTATGTGAATGTGTGTACAATAGTTAAATGCACTCAAAGGCATAGGGTTCCAGTCAGGATTCAGAGTTCACCATAGCACAGAAACAGCACTAGTGAAGGTTACTACTGATCTTCTCATGGCTTCTAACAGTGGACTTGTCTCTTTGCTTATTTTTCTAGACCTCAGTGCAGCATTTGACACAGTCGACCACAACATTTTACTACAGAGGCTACAATACTCTGTTGTTATTAAATGGAATTGTTGTGTTAGAAATGACAAAAATAGCCCAGGGGACGTTTCTGGCCTCTGGAAATGGTGTAATCCTAATTGCTCTCAAAGTGTTCCCAGTAAATCCAAAATTCAAAAGAAGGCACAGAAAAAACTCTGACTTCTGGCAGCAAGCTTTAATGCAGCAGCAAAAATAAGCAAAGTACAGGAATAAAGTGATTCTGGGTTTCTGGAAACCCCACACAGAAAGCATGGTGTCCAGTAGCAGGGCAGAAGCAGAAGCTCCAGGGAATTCTTGTGTCCCACATTTATACCCCCTGCGATAGTCTTAAATTCCCCTTCCCATTTTGTGTTAATTTATGTTAATCTATAGACCTCGAAGTCTGACTCCAATATAGCTTATTTTTTACCTATTCCAATCTTAATTCTGACACCAATATAATCCTTTTCTGCCAGTGGTTTACCAGAAATTTTAGACATAATTATTTCCAGACTTATCTACACTCTTTTTTAAAAAGTGTATATTTCATGACAAATCTAACATATTGTGGCTTATATTTCTTGTATTCCAGTGTTATTTTGTTAAGATGCACTCAAAGTCCAGTTTGTGAGGTGGTTGCACATGAGAGATGATTATTACATAAAGTATATTACAGTTAACTCAAACACAGTAAACAAAGAAAAAGATTTGACCCTTCAAACTCACATGTAGGATACACGTGAGATTGAGATGGAAAGTCCCCAGTATTCCCAGCTGCCTTCATCCTTGATTCACTCTCCGCTTTGTTTTTGATCCACTGTCCCCTTTGTCCTTGATCCACTCTCCACAAACATTCATACAGTAGCACATTTCATGATGACTCTCCCTATGACTGATAAGCAAGTGCAGCTGGAGGCCGGTGCCTTTGCATAGCTGGAAAAAACAGATGAAACATGCCAAGATGCAGTTTTAGTCTACAGAACGTGTTATGCTGGCTTGAATCATATTTATCTGACAGATTCCAATTTGTGTATGTAAACGAGGAGTCTTCTTCACAAACGAAAGTTAGTTATGGGGTCCTACAGGGTTCTGTTCTACGACAAATACTCTTTACTTTATACATGCTTCCCTTAGGCAATATTATTAGAAAGCATTGCATGCATTGTCATTGATACCCGGCTATATTCATCCATGACCTCTCACCCCCAACCGGTCGAGGCAGATGGCTGCCCCTCCCTGAGACTGGTTCTGCCGGAGGTTTCTTCTTGTTAAAAGGGAGTTTTTCCTTCCCACGGTCGCCAAGTGCTTGTTCAGAGGGGATCATCGGATTGTTGGGGTTTTCTCTCTAACACTGTAGTATCTTTATCTTACTGTGTGAAGCGCTTCGAGGCAACTTTTGTTGTGATTTGGCGATACATAAATAAAATTGAATTGAATTGAATTGAAGCCAGATGACACAAATCTATTAGTTAAACAACAGGCATGTCTTGAAGACGTAAAGACCTGGACAGCCTGAAATTTTTTATTTTTAAATTCAGACAAAACTGAGGTTTTTGTATTTGGCTCTAAAAACCTCAGAAACACTCTTTCTAAGAAGATACTTACTCTGGACGGCATGACTTTGGCCTCCAGCCTCCAGGAATCTTGGAGTCATTTTTGACCAGGATTTGGCCTTTAATACTCATATCAAACAAATATGTAGGCCAAAATTAGAAACATCCTGTCTCAGAGTAACGGTGAAAAAATAGTTGATGCATTTATTACCTCTAGGCTTGATTATTGTAATTCATATCTGTCTGGCTGTTACAAAAGCTCCCTAAAAGCCTTCAGTTGGTCTAAAATGCTGCAGCGAGAGTACTGACAAGGACTAGAAAGAGAGATCATATTTCCCCTATACTGGCTTCTCTTCATCGGCTCCCTGTTAAATCCAGAATTGAATTTAAAATCCTTCTTCTCACTTACAAAGTCTTAAACTATCAGGCCCCATTCTATCTTAAAGACCTCATTGTCCCATATTTTCCCCAAAGAGCACTTTGCTCTCAGAGTGCAGGCCTACTTGTGGTCTCTAAATTTTTAAAAAAGCCTTCAACTATCAGGCCCCTCTCCTGTGGAACCAGCTCCCAGTTTGTATTCAGGAGACAGACACCTTCTCTACTTTTAAGATTGAGCTTAAAACTTTCCCTTTTGATAAAGCTAATAGTTAGGGCTTAGTTATGCTGCAATAGGTTTAGGCTGCTGAGGGACTTCTTATGATGTACTGGGCATTTCTTCTCCACCCACCTCTTTTCACTCCTTATGCATTTATTTGCTTGCCTGTCATTAAATGTTGTCTTCTCTCTCCCATAGTTTGTGTCTCTCTTTGTTCTTCTTTTTCTCTTTTCTCTCCCCTCACCCCCAACCAGTCAAGGCAGATGGCTGCCTCTCCCTGAGCTTGGTTCTGCCGAAGGTCTCTTCCTGTTAAAAGGGAGTTCTCCCTTCCCATAGTCACCAAGTGCTTGCTCATAGGGGATCATCTGTTTGTTAGGGTTTTCTCTCTAATAAGTAGTGTCTTTACCTTACAGTGTAAAGCGTCTTGAGGCAACTTTTGTTGTGAATTGGAGCTATATAAATAAAAATGAAATGAACTGAATAAAGCACTGTGTGATTGTGTGTGTGAATTGATGAAGGAGGCTTGTAGTAAAAATCCCTTTGACTACTCAGTCAGAATAGAAAAGCACTATATACGTACCAGTCGATCTAGAAATACTTAGCGTGTGCTAAATGACACATTATTTACACAGTGATAACAGTGAAAAAAACACACTGCTTTTAGTAAAAGCTCAATTTGGTGACTTATATACCGGGTTGCATACAGTAATGGGGTGATGCTGATTCAACCAAAAAGAGAAATAAAACAGTTCAAAGTGTTCCTGTCTGGAATTCAAAACTAATCACAGGTTATCAGTAGCATTTTTAGTGGACTAAGTTACAGATGTAGCAAATGGGGAAATCTGCCCTGAACATAGTTGCATTAGTGCAGCCTAATAAACTAATATTTTAAAACATTTTTTTACATTTCTATTACTAAATAGCTGTCCACCTTTGAGATTAGTTTGTGACAGCATGTGTTTTCCAAACTGAACCGACCTTGTCCCAACTTTTGCAATATTTCAAAAAATCAATAACTTGGTCCTCCTTCTCAAAGGTTAACCAAAATAAATATAGACTGTGCTGGCATTAAAAGGAGTGGCACACAGAGACCTGGTAGATTCAACCAAAAGCTGTCCTGAGCTTCTTTAGTAAAGTCAACAACAATAACATTATGACTGGAGAAATTAAATTGGTCTTCTGTTTTGGTCTTGCTACTGTATTAACAGGTATGAGACAGCTAAAGCAAGGACCCATGACTGCAATTTCTTGTATATCTATGTTCTGTGCTTGATATCTTGTTGGTCAGGTTTGGGGAATCCTGCCTGTATTGGAAAGAGCCACTCTGTAGGGCAAGTTGATCCTGTGCTCCAGTATGTTGTTAACAACTCACTGAGGGAACATCCAGTCCTCATCAAACTCAGACTGGTAAGAGAACCAGAGGACCATCAAGCCTTTGTACACTAGTGTATAATCAGTGATAGATAATAACATTTCATTAATGTCATGATTTTTCTATTTTTTTAGTTACTTATCTTAGCAAGACATCCTTAATTAATTCAGACCAACAAAAACACTAACACCTCATGTTATATTTAAATTGTTGTGTTTAAATTTCCATTATTGCAAATCTGTATTTTTCCAGTTTCCCCCACAGTTTAAAAATATGCATGGTAGGTTAATTGGTGACTGTAAATTACCCATGTGCATGAATGTAAGTGTGAATGACTGTCTATCTCTATGCGACCTCTCCTGGTTGACCTGGCCTCTCACCTAATGTCTGCTGGAATAAGCTCTTGCCACTTTCACAATGCCCTCAAGTATACGTGGATATAGCTAATGGATTGATCAGGATTCTTTTGAGCACCTTTCACTTAGTATGGGCAGGCATGCTTCACCAACTTTAATCTACATGCTGAGGCCACCACCAGGTTATTTAGGTCAGATTTAGGCTGGTTGGTCATTTTATACCCCAGGCTAAAAAATAAAGATGATTGTGTCTTTGAAGTTGTGGCTACCAAACTTTAAATCTCACTGCCACTTGATTTAACAACGGTTAACACAGGACACTTTTGAAAAGTACCTGCTTAGAATTTAACTTAATCTCTGCTTTATAATTATTTCTATTATCAGTCAGATTTATATATTACCTATATACACGAACCATACAGCAGCGGAAGATAAAGAAGATAATTAACACAGGGTTGAAGCAATAAACGTTCTGATCACTAGAAGGCAGCACAGGGCCAGAGAACATAACTCAGTTTCATGCAGTCTAATGAGGGGCATGAAAAAGGGTTGTCTATCCATTTAATTAGACACTATATACAGAGGGGCAAGAAATTAAATAAAAACCTAAACCCTTGACTCTCACACTAAAGTAGTGTGCTGATGTGGTTTGGGTCCGTTTGTGCATTTCATTTACTTAGAGGGAGGGGTCACTGAAAATCAATATAAAGTTGTTCTGAAGTTACCGCCTTTATCCAGTGATTAAATATTTCAGCCCTGATGGGTAAGTCTCTTCCACAATGATAATGCCTCCATTCGTTTGGTGAGAAGAACATAAATCATATGTTCATATGGAGTGTGCGCTCCCATTATTTTCAAAAAGGAACAAATGAGAAAATATTTTACCTTTTTGCTTGCATTTGCTTCTCATCTGCATATTGATTTGTTTGATATTTTCATTTCAGAGAACCCTTGAAGACCAGTGGAGTACAATGCTGGTTTCCAGTGAACAAGCCCAGTTTATGGCAAATCTTATTAAGTTGATTAATGCCACTAAAGCTATTGAAATTGGTAAGAATATGAGAGGTCAAAAGGGCAAAGAAAGGCCTTTTGAAACGCAACAAACACCTAACTGTGGAACTAAAATAGCACTTAATTTGAAGAATACTAATACGGAATACACTACTTAGTATCAATAGTATTGATCTTATAATAACAGAAGAGATATTTTCAGTACTCATCTACCCTCTCAGAATTTCTGTGTTATTAGTTTACTGTTGACACCGAAGCAATGTTAACCCAAAAATTTTGAATTTTCTTTGACAAGAATTTTTCTAAGGTCCCACAGTTTGTTTAGCATTCTATGAGCCTAACCTTTAAACTTTGAGGACATAAATCTATTCAGGCTTGAATGTTTAGATGGAAGTTAAATTTTTTGTCTTGAATTTTGGATGTCTGTTTGTTTCCAACCAGATGGATTGTGCAATTGTACTATTTTATTTTTAAAAGTTGAGCAATTTGAATATAGTGTTTTATACTGAGTTTTTCACAATGTTCAACTTTGAATTACTAAGTGGACATTTTAACCAGGGGAATTCACTATAATAATTTGGACAGATATTAAAATGTTATAAATTCAGTCTTTTCAAAAAGACTGTGGTGTGATGCTGAATGTTGTTAGTGCATATGCCCCACAAGTTGGATGCCAGTTAGAAGAGAAAGAGGAATTCTGGAGTAAGTTGGATGAAGTGGTAGAGAGTATTCCCAGGGGAGAGAGAGTGGTGATTGGAGCAGACTTCAATGGGCATGTAGGTGAAGGGAACAGAGGGGATGAGGAGGTGTTGGGTAGGTATGGTGTTAAGGACAGGAATGTGGAGGGACAGATCGTAGTGAACTTTGCAAAAAGGATGGAAATGGCTGTAGTGAACACGTATTTCAAGAAGAGGGAGGAACATAGAGTGACCTACAGGAGTGGAGGAAGGCGCACACAGGTGGACTATCTTATATAGGAGGTGCAACCTGAAAAAGGTAGGAGACTGCAAGGTGGTGTCAGGGGAAAATGTAGCTAGGCAACATCAGATGGTGGTCTGAAAGATGACTTTGGAAAGCAAGAAGAGGAAGCAAGTGGAGGTAGAGCCAAGGATTAAATGGTGGAAGTTGAGGAAGGAAGAATG
>VUQH01081853.1:0-19565 GCA_015106775.1 Etroplus canarensis | reverse complement strand
CAATGTCGTCTGCAAACATCATAGTCCACGGAGACTCCTGCCTGACCTCATCTGTCAATCTGTCCATCACCATCGCAAACAGGAAGGGGATCAGAGCTGATCCCTGATGTAATCCCACCCCCACCTTCAACCCATCTGTCACTCCTACTGCACACCTCACCCCTGTCTCACTGTCTTCATACATGTCCTGCACCACCTTCACATACTTCTCTGCCACTCCTGACTTCCTCATACAATTCCACACTTCCTCTCTTGGCACCATATCATATGCTTTCTCTAGATCCACAAAGACACAGTGCAACTCCTTCTGACCTTCTCTATATCTTTCCAGCATCTATGCCATGAAGAATTAGGTTTCCACTGACCACTGTTACTTCATTTTCTTCTCAAAAATGACACAGCGTATACTGCATCAGTGAAGATTTTCAACTTGACTCTTTTGTTCATCAAGATCCGATGTGCAATTTAAGGATTCCCTTCATTTTCTTGAGCAGTGGACAAAACTTATTACATTTTATCAGAATAACCAGTAATCTGTAACCTACTGGATTTTACAGGTACCCTTCTTAAGATTAAATATTTTTCATTAATAACTGAAATGCCACATTTGAATGTCAAGTTTATATTTAAATGTCACCTAGTTATGTGCATGCCACTGGTCTCTGCAGTAGCATTTCTTCATCCAAATTTACAATAAAACTAATGACATTTTTTTGATGTAAAATCACATAAATGCGGTTAATGGCTGAGATGGAGGAAGTAACTTGTGCCATACATAAGTATAAATCAGCTTTGTATTTTAAAGCTTTTTTTTAATGTTATAGACAGTGGTGACAGGAATGTAGAGAGATAGAGAGGGTAATGACACACAGCTACTTCTTTGCCTGTAAATATGCATAGTGTTAAGGTCAAATTTGCATGGCTTCATTATATATGCCAAAAGTATTGTATATAAAAATCAGCTGATTCTGAGGGGGTCAAATGGGAGGCACTCACTGATTTGACCCACAAGATAAGCTATCCATCCATTTTCTTCCACTTATCCAATTTCAGGGTTGCAGAGGGCTCTGGAGCCTACTCCATCTGTCACAGGGCAAAAGGCGCGGTACACCTTGGACAGGTCATCAGTAAGTCCAGGTTTTAATGGGAGGAGCTATACAGTATAGGCAGGAGTGACTAAGGTCATAAATCAGAACATGTATAGTTTTTACAGAGTAATAATTGCAATTTGTGCTTTACATAGTAATATACAGTACACAAACTAACTGTAGTAACTGCACATAGGGCTCAACTAGTCCCTTCCTTTAATTCTAAAGGCTTGAACTGAAGCGATCTGCCGTATTTACCATTGTCTGCAAGGACTAAAATAAAAATAGCACTGGGACGGACATGCATACCACATCCTAGCACACACACACCTAAAGCTGGGTTCATATACTAGCCCAAAACGCTGTCTCGGCTGTCATTTCATTACGAGTTGCTGAAGGCCTCTGCAGCATTCTTCAGAGTGAGCTCTGAATTCGGAGGTGAGAAAATTTGAACGTTCTGCCATCCTGGTATGTTTGTGTGCTGAGTCAGTGTCAAGCCCTGAGGATATCTGTGTTTTTTCAATGGTTGTTACTGAGTTTTTGACAGTATATTGGAGGGGGCACATCTTCTGAAGTACATCTGAGGGGATTAAATGAAGGAGGCCAAAAAATACTTCGTCTTTTCCTGAAGGTTAAAATAAATTGTAACAAAAGAGGTCACGCACAAGTACTTTAAGGTGATTTCTGAAGGACTGAATGGTTGGATTGATGCTATCTAGGTTATGAAATGTAATGACTGAAAACTATCCAGAAAATCACCAAAGTATGAGGAAGAGCAAAGAATATATGGTTCACTAAGAAACTGGTCAAACAATACACACCCAGGCCATGGCACTCTGCTGAGCTGTTTTTTCTAGGAGTTTCTGTCGGGACACCTACGCATAACACCTACGCCACTATTTATGACATCCAATTCTAAATCCACAGGCATTAATATGAGTTTCTCCTCCCTTTGCAGCAGTATAAGCTTCCCGTTCTACAAGATGTTGGAGTGTGTCTGTGGGAATTTTTGCCCAAAAGAGCATTTGTGAGGTCAGACACTGATGTTTGATGAGAGAACTTGCCTAACAATTTCCATTCTAGTTAGATGGGACTGAGGTCAGGGTTTTGTGTGGGCCAGTCAAGTTATTCCACACCAGACTCATCTGACCATGTCTTTATGGACATTGCTTTATGTACTGGAGTGCAGTGTTGAAAAAAGGCCTTCCCCAAGTTGGAAACTTGAGGAGCTGAAGCATTAAGCCTTCCCTTAAATGGAACCAAAGGGCCCAGGCCAGCCCCAGAAAAAACAACCCAATAGCATTATCCCCCGTCCGCCAAACTTTACAGTTGGCACAGTGCAATCAGGCAGGTAATGTTCTCCTGGCTTTTGCCAAACCCAGACTCCTTTACCAGACTGTCAGATCGAAAAGTGCGATTTGTCACTCTGCGCAACACATTTCCACAGCTCCAGAGTCCAGTGGTGGCTTACGCCTTACGCCTTACGCCACTCCATCCTGGCACTGTGCTTAATGAGTTAAGGGTTTTGTGCTGCTGCTCGGACATGGAAACCCGTCACATGAACCCAGCTCTGTAACTTGGTCTACCATTTTGAGGCCGAGTTGCTGTGGTTCCGCATCGCAGTGATATCATTTATAGTTGACTGTGGAATCCCTAAGCGGGAAGAAATGCGCAGACTGACTTGTTGGAATGGTGATAAAGAACCACAGGGGAATTCAGTGAGCTCTTTAGAAAGACCCATTCTTTCACAAACATTTGTAAAGGCAGACTGCGTGGCTGGGTACCTTTCGTAATGGGACTGAATGAAACACCTGAATTAAATGTTTAAGAAGTGTGGCCTAAAACTTTAGTGCATAGTGAGTGCATGTGAATGTAAATGTCTGATGCACTCGAAATGGACACTGGCCCATCTTTCACCCACCAGCTCCCCAATACAAAGAAAGCCACACTACACCTATGTGTGAAAAGGAAAAGCTATTATTCCAGTGTGTTCCCTGCTAGCAGATGGGTGTCATGCGTCCTGCCTTCTGCAAGTCCATGTGTGAAAATAGCTCAAGCGAAAGGACAAGAAGAGGTACCTGGAGGTATTGAAGAGTAGATGAAAAAAAAATGCTGTCCTTTCCAAGAGAAACGTGGCCCTGAGAGGATCTACACATTCACTCTTCTACAGCAACAGTGGTAACTTATTGAAAGACGCACAAAGAGGCTTAAGGTTATTGCAAGGAGCATGACAATCCAGCTAGGAAAAAAAACCTGGGAAATACACCAATGAGTGCAATTAGTGTCAAGACTGTGAAATGGTATTTGAGAACAAACTCTTCGCCAATACTAGATTTCACCTGGAAAATAAGCCACAAGGAGAGTGTCTCTCACTTGTCATCCAGACTGTATTAGTTGTGAACAAGCCACAGGTGAAGGAGCACTTCTGGGGCTTTTCTGAATTTGTAGTTTCGACAGGAGAAGAGCCTCACATCTGAGGCTGAAAGATCAGAGCGTACCCTTTGACTGAAAAAGGCCGTTCTATGACAGCAGTGCAAACGCGAAAGGTGTAAAAACAAAAAACACCAACCCTGGTAGTGCCTGAAACCGCGATGAAGCTACCAAGAAGGTCTTCGTTACTAGGGCCAGTCCAAAGATATAGACACTGATCTTGAAATCAACCAAGAGATGGGCCGTCCTAACCCTCTGCAGTCAATTGACGCTCCAGCAAGTCCACACCACGTGACCAAACTCGTGTGATTTGGACACGGTGGGCGGGGCTGCAGCAGACGTGGAGATGTGGACTCATCGGCACATCTGTTGACTCCAGAGGGTTAAAGTCATGTCAAAAATCCAAGTGAAGTCATTGCCAGAGACAAGGTGGGTGAGAATAAGGATTGTGGTTATGGACATCTTCTTTAGCAAAAGCAATCGATGGCAAAATGCCCGTGGAAACTGTCCTGAAACAGAACAGGCCATCATCTCCATGTGGACACAAACGTCTACAGCAGGTCAATCGAAAATCTAACCAAGGACTCCAACACTGTCAGGGCCGTCTATCCTGCTGTTTATCCAGTGAAGGAACATTTCTATCCAGATGGAAGTGATGTCTGACTGGATGACAATGCCTCCTTCCACTGAACATGAGTGATCAAACATCACCTGCATCATTTAGTTAGTCTGAAAATGATGCAAATCATATGCAGGGGCTTTTGCGGTCAGGGTACCCAGTCCTAAACTTTTCTAGATAATGCAAGAATGCAAAGTCTGAACAGGTCAGATCCAACATTAAATTGTTTTGAACTAGCAGAAACTCAGTACGAAACATGTAGCTAAGTCCGTGTGAGAATAGAGCAGGCTGTTATCGAGAGAATTCAATTAAGTGGACGCCCAGCCTCCTGACTACTTCTGTGCCACACCACCTCAAAACCAAACAGCCAGTGGGTACAATCTCAACTTGTGAGCTACACAATAAAGAAAAAAGAATTGCGCCACGCCTCTTAATCGTTTAATTCAGGTGTTTCATTCAGTCCCATTGGCACCGCTGTAAAAGTATAAGTTCAGGCAGCCAGCCATGCAGCCTGCCTTCACAAACATTTGTGAAAGAATGGATGTTCTAAAGAGCTCACTGAACTCCAGCGTGGTACTGTAATAGCATGCCACTGTCGAAACCAGTCAATTTGTTACATTTGTAATCTCCTAGAAATTCCACGATTTGAAATGGTATTATGGCAAAGTTGAAGCATTTAGGAACCACAGCAAGTCAACCATGAAGTAAAGTTTCTGGGGTTGCCAACACGTAAAAGTCTCCAGTGCTCTGCTGACTCAATAACCGAAGCGTTTCTAAGCTCCTCTGGCATTAACATCACCTCAAAAAGCGTGCACAGTGAGCTTCATGGACTAGGTTTCCATGGCTGAGCAGCTGCACAATGCCAGGCGTCAGATGGAGTGATGTAAGGCATGCCACCACTGGACTCTGGCGCAGTGGAAACGTGTTCTACGGACTGAAGAATCACGCGTCTCTCTCTGGCAGTCTGGTGGATGAGGGTGGGTCTGCTGAATTCCAGGAGAACGGTACCTGCCTGACAGCACTGTGAAAATGTAAAATCTGATGGATGAGGAATATCGTTATGAGGATGTTTTCTGGTGCTGGCCTGGGCCCTTTGGTTCCAGTGAAAGGAAGTCTTAATGCTCCAGCTGTAAAGGGGGACCAACTCCATTACAATGCCTGTCGATTTACAATAGGTCAGAAAAGCTCCTGTAGGTTTGATGTGTAGGTGCTGCAGGACTTCTGTCCATATAGTGCAGATGTGAAAAGAGGCTTGGACCTGAATCTCTGGATATTGTCCAATAAAAAAGCATTTAAGACTTTTTTTTTCTTGGTTTTTTTCCCTTCAAGAAATAGTTTCCATACATAATTTTTCATATTTTTGGGTGTATATAGATCTCTTATGTTAATTTCATTACATTATCACATTATATTTAGATGTATCAGCCCGATGGCGAGTCACTGAACCTAAATTTCATTCCAGTGTGCGCTAGCTGGTGTATGTTTCGAATGATAATCAAGCAACTATTCTATTCTATTCTATGTGTCACCTGTGTTTACAAGAGTAAAGCTTGTATTTGTTTCTGTAACTAAAAAGACTAACACCATATATATTGGACAATTTGAACCTTGTTGGTACAGTGGTTTGCACTGTCGCCTCACAGCAAGAGGGTCCAGGTTCAAATCCAGCAGCCAGCCAGCCGTGGTCCAAATTGACTGCAGGTGTGAATATGAGCGTGAATGATTGTCTGTCTCTCTGTATTGGCTCTGCGGCAGACTGGCGACCTGTCCAGAGTGTACCTTCGCCCCATGACAGCTAGGATAGGTCCCAGCATCCCCCCCGGAACCCTGAATTGGATAAACGGAAGAAGATGAATGGTGATTGGTGGAAAAAGAGGCGTGAAGTCTTAGGACTTTTCTCATCTGTAGCATAGTGATTTACACATTCACCTTACAAGCTCAATTCCAGGTGGGGACCCAAACCCTCTTCACCGTGGAGGGTTGCGTCAAGAAGGGCATATGGCAACCTCTGCCAGATAACCAAGTGGATTAATCCACTGTGGCGACCCCTTGGGGAGAATACAGGGGAGCAGCCGAACTTTGAAAAAATGAATATAAAATTGCAGAAAAAAGGGGTGAATGTGCATATGAAAGGGTACAGTAACCCCCAAAACATGAAAATCTGATTGCAGATAGTGTTGGTATGACTGTACATGGCCCATATTATATTCATACAGTGGCCAGTCATCATGTAAGTCACATGGTGAGGCAATAGATAACTTTTTTAGCTTGTTCTTGTATGAAAGCTGGGATAAATAAAACAAAAAAAAACAACTACAGTGCTATTATTAATGCCTGGGGGAAGAAAAACACACAGTGAAAACAACATTTCAACCAAGCAGAAAAAAAAATTATGTCAACATCCTCCCCTTTGCACGAATTGGTCAGTCTGCCATTTAAACTCATCCTGCTGCACTAACAGCACGACCCCGAGCAACCCACTCCAGCACAGCTTGAGGCCACTCAGTGCAACAACAGCAAACGAGCTCACAGGTACACGAGCCTGGGAGAAATGCACGCAGCGGCGCTGCGCTACAACGCAGCATGTAAACGAGCCAGAATACCTGACAGACCGCAGGGCCTGTACTTCCAGCTTTCTCACGCTCTGCATTTGCAAGGAATTAAAGAACAAATCCCCATTCATGCTCACATAGCTTTCCCTTAATCACACACGCTCCATATTTTTGCACACGTTTAACAGCTTTCTTTTTGTTGGAAGAAGGCCGACTGAACATGTTTCAGGAATTATCCGCAAATCATTAGAGTTTGCTTCCGCTGACTTAAAGTGGCGTTAAATGTGCGAGCAGTGGGGTTTGGTATCTCTTTCTCCGAATGCCATTTGTTCAGGTATATGGAGTCAAATTTGTGCCAGTATTGATCATAAGTGAATATGGTAAATGGACATGTACTTATATATAGTGCTTTTCTACTCTGAGCACTCAAAACGCTTTTTACTACAAGCCTCATTCACCCTTTCACGAGTGCATTTAACTGTCATGCACACATTCACACTCCGATGGACGCATCAGGAGCAATTTGGCGCTTGGTGTCTTGCCCAGGGACACTTTGGCGTATACTGCAGACTGGGGAGGCCAGGGATTGAACCGCCAACCTTCCTGTTGGAGGACAGGCCCTCTACTGCCTGAACCACAGATGTACAAGTGCTTTACAACTTGTGAATAAATTACAGGATGAACAAATTTATAGTTTGTATAAAGCAGAAAGCATTAGTTACATAACAGCTTTTAATACACCTCTTCATTCATGTTTTCTTATTAGTACAAAATACAGATCTTGATGGCTGATATGAAGTGTAAAGGAATAGTGAGCTAAGTGAAATTAAACTAGTGGTGTAACTATTTTGCAGTACCTTGCTAATAGTCTGGTTACATGAATATTTGTGTCTTGGTTCAAGTATCAATGAGGTGCCTAGAACTTGGCAAGTACGCCTCTGCCCTAAATCGCAACCTTAACTTTAACCTTTGACCCCACAATCTTGTAAAGGTTATTAAATGTACTACTCATCATAGGCATTAACCACCCAAAAGATACAACAAACAAATCAGCCCCTGCAGTGGTAAATTTTGTAGTAGACAGATGGACGGACACACAGGCCTCAATTAATCAAAAAAAGAAGTGGTGATGATCCAGCAGCCCAATCAGCTCCTATGGAGGCAAACACGTTTTCACTGGCGACCCTGTTTGACAAAAATGTTATCAGTTCTTCTACCCATCATAGTAATTAAGTATACAAAATTTGGTACAGCTCCAGCAGCTCAGTAAGCTCCTACTACGGCAACAAAAATTTCATTAATGACTGTGTGACCTTGACCTTTGACCCCACCATCTCATAAACACTATCAGATATTCTTCTTATCGCAGGTATTAACCACACAAAGTCTGATAAAGATCCAGCAAACAAATCAGCTCCTGTACTGGTAACAAGTTATATATATGCATACAATCTTTAATGTGAAAAGTTAAAGAGAGGCCCTGGCTTGCAGTCTATGTTCTAGTTCATCTCAATATTGTTCGATGGGGTTGAGGTCAGGGCTCTGGGTGGACCAGTCAAATTCTTCCATTCCAGATTCATCCAACCATGCCTTTAAGGACCTTGCTTTGCTAGTGTTCTCATGACATTCCACCAAACCTACTCGTCCAGCACACTGCCGGAAGGGCAAGTGTGATTAATCACTCCACAGAACATGTTTCCACTGCTCCAGAATCCCGTGGAAACCTAGTTTGCACCACTCCATCTGACACTTGGCTGCTAAACCATGGAAACCCATCCCATGAAGCTCATGGGGCACCGTTTTTGTGCTGATGCTGATGCCACAGGAGGTTCGGAACGTAGCAGTTACTGGATCAGCACTCGGCAATCAGTTGGCGACTTTTATGCACTACGTGTCTCGGCACTCGGCGACCCCACTCTGTAACTTTACGTTGTCTGGCATTTTGTGACTGAGTTCGCTGTGGTTCCTAGATGCTTCTTTTTTGCAATCATACCGACTAAACTTGATCGTGGAATAATTAGGAGGGAAGAAATTTCAAAAAATTGACTTGTTGCAATGGTGCCATCCTATTACAGTACCCATTCTTTCACAAATGTTCGTGAAGGCAGACTGCATGGCTAGCTACTTGATTTTATGGACCTGTGTCAATGGGACTGAATGAAACACCTGACCTGAACGATTAAAGGGTGTGGTCCAATACGTTCATCTATCAACTAGCGCTAATATCTTAAGAATTTATCAGTGAAGAAAGGAGAAAATGTTTAACATTTTTGAAACCCATGAGAGTGTACCTTAGAAGGTTTTAAGAAGTTGGTCCAGGAGTCCTGCATTATTTAGAACTGCCAGTTAGAGCACGGTTTAACTCGCTGTGCTGCAGATGAATTTAAGAGGATTGAACTCCTAACCCAGCCAGAGTTAGAGCTATGCTCCTCCTGTTAATCTACTCAGGATCAACCTTCCCTCCTCCTCCTCCTCCTCCTCAGTCCCTGACCTCCTCATCATTCCCCTTCACTTCAGAATTCTCATGCAAACACACACACACACACACACACACCTTTTTTCTCCTCTGAGTATTTCACTGTTGTCCAAACAGTCCAAGCACATGGGGACCCTCCACTGCAGCAGGGTGCCTCCTAAACCAGCTTATACTGAATCTTTCATACATGCACAAAATATTCACACACACTCACACACACACACGCAAAATGCTATGGGAGCAGTTTGACTGTGTCATATCGCCTGCTGCCAGATTTCACCGTCCTAACACGGAGTCCTGTGTGGAAAAATGTGGAGTCCTTACGGCAGCCTGGCTCACTAGTAGCCATAATGAAAGCACTGGAAGGTAAGAATTGTTAGCCTTGGCACAGCTTCAGTTGGTAATTGTCGTGCAGAAGTGATGAAAAGAGAAGAAAAACAGAGGAGGAAAAAAATAGATTCAGCGCGATGCAGAGAAACAGGCGACACTGATCGTGATGATCGCTGATGATTATGCTGGAGGTGAAGTCGCTTTTTTCTCAACCTCAGCCGTTCGGCCTTTCAGGCAATGCCAAGTATGTCCATCATCGGCACAGCTGAGGGAGATTGCCCTAATCGCTTACATGCCCTATGGCCAGCAGAGTGTGTCGCTCTTGGGGAGTTCTGGGACTAGTCTTGAGGAATATTCTTTCTTTAGATGAGACTGCGTTTCTCTGAGTAAAGAATATGTGCACCTGTGTGCCTTTATTTCTACCAATCGGCAAACATCCAGAGCCATAAGGCACCGGTGAGCCCCTGTAGATAATTCCATAGTTCTTTACATTAAGACCTCAGGTAAAAATCGGTCACAAAGAGGTATGAAGTACTGCACCAAAATACTTCCTTGCATGGAAGACATCAGCTTGCCCGTGAACGCTTGCCAACTACTGGCAAGCTTGGAGACGGGCATCTCCACCGGCCTATTTTTGAGTTCTTCCTGCCGTGTTCAGGGAACTTTCTCGGAGCAGGTTCCGCAACGTGCGGACCGTCTACGACAAACAATGGCAAGTGGTCCACGAGTCGCGATTGGGAATTGATCTGGGATCGTTCGGCAAACAGCTGTGCAACCAGTTGCCAAACAATTAGCAAATGAAAATTTGAATTTCAGTCACTGAACAGAACCATTTGGAGCTTAATGTGGCAAAGGCTAAGGAACTGGCTGTGGACTTGAGAAGGACCAAAACACCAGTGACCCCTGTTTCCATCCACTGAGTCAGTGTGGAGACAGTGGACTACAAATACCTCGGTGTTCACACTGACAATAAACTGGACTTCATTAAACACACAGAAGACATCTAGAAGAAGGGACAAGGGCGTCTCTATTTTCTGAGACGTCTCAGGTCCTTCAGTATCTGCTGGCCGATGCTCAGGATGTTTCATGAGTCTGTGGTAGCCAGTGCCGTCCTCTGTGCTGTAGTGTGCTGGGACAGCAGACTGAGAGTGGTGGACACCAACAGACTCAACAAACTGATCTGCAAGGACAGTAACGTCGTGGGTGTGGAGCTTGACAAGTTAAGGACAATATTGGACAATCCTTCACACCCTCTCCACTGGACAGACACAGCAGCAGACTCATTTCACCACAATGCACCAGAGACGCCGCAGGAAATCATTCCTACCTGTGGACATCAAACTCTACAACTCTTTAATAAAGGAATCTGATTCTGATTCATCGGTTGCGGGAGGTTCCCAGGATTTGGGGTTTTCAAGGGGGTCTCTTGGCCTTTGTGACTGGGCCTAAGCCACAGGTCACCCTACAGCGCACATACAATAGCCCCGTGACTCAGGATAATTCTAATGATTCATTTTCTTGACAAATTCAGGCAATTTTTTTTTTTCATGTCAGAATATTTACCACAATATTCAGTCCTAGTTTGTGCATGACATACACTGAGTGCCAGTTCAGTGAGGCAGCATATGACTGAGGGCTGCACGGATAAACTGGAAAATGATGGCGGTAATGTCATAGTTGGGGCCAGGAAGGCTGACCATTATTGACCGAGTGATGGATTTTGAAAATTTAACATCAATCACTTTATCGGGGTAATTTTGGTAAAGCGCCTGCTCGGGCGATTATGCTGCCAACTGTGATTTCTGGGCTGGTTTACAGTTTTCTAGCCATTAGTGAGGTGACGTTTTCTTCTCACGTTTCTTGACACCAGATGTGTAGGTTTATGTTAAGAAAGTTTACTCTGCTGTGTAGGTGAGATTAAAAGAAAGAAAATGTCTCCTGCAGGCTCCTATAGCATGTAGTATAACATTAACTGTAAAGGAGTGCATTATTTCCTCGTCAAGCGCCACCAAAATGTGACCAAAGTCGTTTACTAACCAGCATGCTGCACTCTGAGAACCCTTAAAGCATCCAAAATACAGCAGTTCCGAAGCTGCAGCACTGTGCAAAAAAATTTGAGCCACCCCATATATCTTTAGATTTTGCCAGGAAAATGGTATTTCTTGAAACGTGCACACAGGGTAAAACAGAGTTTGGACAATAATGAGCCTGAAAGTCTATATTTGGTATGAACACCTTTATTCTTTAACGCAGCCTGAGCTCTATTAGCCAAGCTTTCTGTCATTTCTTTAAGCAGCCTTCAGGAAAAGTTCTCCAGGCTTCATGAAGGACATTCAAAGCCCTTCCTTGGATGTTGGCTGCCTTTTGTTCTGTTCTCTGTCGAGATGATCCCACGCTGCTTCAATAATGTTGAACTCTGGGTTCCGGCGAGGCCAGTCCATGACCGATGGTGTTCCAGTGCATGTTTTTCTATCCAGGCAGGCTTTTAGATCTCCAACACCACTGGCTGAAATGCAGCCCCAAGCCATGGCAGAGCCTCCACCATGTTTTACAGTTGGCTGCAGACACTCACTGTTGCACCTCTCTCCTGACCTCCTCTGTACATACTGTCAACGATTTAAACCCAAAACTTCAAATCTGGATTCATAACTTTGTAAGATCTGTTGGGACTGATTTTCAGTCCAGTTTTTGTGTAGTTTTCATACCTCAGCCTGTTTTCCCAGTTTCCCTTCCTTAAGAACGTCGTCTTGACAGCCACCCTTCCACCGAGACATGTCACGGTCCTCGGGTTTTGGTGTTTCAGTAAAATGGTTTTGTTTCCTTGTCCTTAGTATTGTCTATGGGACAGTGAGTTAGTGCTTTAATCCTTACTTCTTGTTTCATCTTTGTTCTGGACTCCATTTATGTTTTGCCAGTTGTTCTTTCCCTCTGTGTCTCCTCAGTGTGATTCTTTCGTTCAGTGTCACATTGTTGCTTCGTTACTAGCTGTGCGTTTCTCTGATGTCCATGTTTAAAATGTTAAGTTACAAGTTTTCTAGTCTTTGTTTGTCCGTATGAACTTATTGGGCATTTGGGTCCACCATTCCTCCACGCTGCACACAGCCGAGGCTCTGAGAAGACAATTTCTGATGAAGCTTCAGTGAACAGTAGATGGACCAATGGAAGGTCCATGCAACTCTCAGGTCCTGTGTCAGATCTTTGCCAGATTTCTTCAGGTTCTGATTTTCAGGTACTGTTCATAAACTGCGGATAACCTTTAGTCCTGTCACTTTTTCTGTCCTCCACTTGTTGTCTTCTTCAGTTTTTTTTATGGACACACTGCACACCATGCTGAGCTCTTTGGGAATCACCTTGCTGGTGCAAAAATGCTATTTTACACCTTTCAAGCCGTCATTGGCATTTATTTGGAGAGTCAACTAAAAAAATGGGAACAAAAGATGTGATTTTGCAACAGGCTGCTTGTTACAAAGTGCCTGAAGATATGTGGAGATACAAGACTTGTTCATTTTTTGTGTTAGGTACCTTTTTAATGCTTGAATGATTCATTGATTAGTGTTAAGTGGTATAACAAATCAAAAGAAAAAAGCATTCCTCTGAAACTGGCCAAACGTACCTTCAGCTGATCCCTGGTATTTCCCCTAAGGGGGTCATGCAATTTAGGAGGGGTTTTTACACTGGATGCCCTTCCTGGCACAACCCTCCATGATGGGAGGGGCTTGTGTCTCCACCTGGAATTGAACCAGGGACCTTTAGCTTGTAAGGTGAATGTGTAAACCACAACGCTACAGGGACACGAAACACAAGGGCTGGACTGAAAATGAGTGAAAAAGCAGCCAATGTCCAAAGAAACACTTTGGGAGACCTTCAGAAATCCTGGAGAACTACTGATCAAGACCACGTTAAAAAATTACAAGAAAGTCTGGATTTTTGGAAGCAAACTATGAAAACTTTTGCATGATGCTGAACATATACTAAATATTCAGTCTGTGCCACAGCAGAAAATGTCAAGGTGTGAGTTCTTTTAGTTTATTCACAACTCAGGCGGGCAGAAATGGCATTAGCCAGATCTGTTGTCTTTTTATTTACATTAATATATTATTAATCTATAATATTTCACATTTATATCTGACATAAAGATGTTTCCAATAAAAAGCTAAACCAGATGAAAAAATCTAATTTTATTGCCTGGGTGATAAAAGAAAACTGCACGTTCTCAATAGTCACCCATGTATAACTCATCACTTATGACAGACATTTTATATTTTGGCTCACAGTGGATGACCAGAGCGTGGAGGGCTGCTATTTCCCACGTCTCTTTGTGTAACCTCCTGAGAGCAGAGCTCCTGCTTGGGACTGAGGGGATGCAACAGTGCACAAAAGCCACAGGTAACGTCCTCATATCAGAGACTCAGGACGAGTTCAGACCCTTTGTGGGCGTGTTCAAGCCCCCCTAAATTTCATCTTAGCACCCCTAATAAATCAGCAGTAATAGTATTGCATTTTGTTATTGTTTCCTGACGTCGATACACAATGTAGTGCGCACTGGCAAATCGGTTTTGAGCTCTAGCCAGTTGCAGAGACGTCACGACAGGACTCGTCATTCTAACCACGGCTTGAACAGGACGACTGCCTCTGACCGACTCTTCACTCAGGGGTCGCCTGCCTGACGCCCTGTGTTGAGTCTGCGCAGTAAAGGGAGGGTTTGAATGTGCTCCAAAACCTAAATGTAAAAACACACGTCTCTCACCAGCACGGCGGCTCAGTGGTTAGAGCCCTGACACACCGTGATGATCTAAAAAGCCTACGCTGATGCGTCCAAATTCCTCTAAAACGCTGGCATACACAAAACAATGATGTTAAGTGGATGTATGCATAGCATACTGTTAACATATATAATACTAACGAATGCTGGTGCATTGCAGGCATTCACAACTTGAAGCCCATTTATACCACTTCCCTTAAACGCAGCACATAGGCCATTATTCGGCAGCCGTGTGTTAGAAACACGTTCAGTGCAACTGAAACGTCCGCAAAGGTCAATTTGCGTTGGAGGTAAGTTTGATATATGTTACTTATAGGTTAAAAACATGTTACTTATAGGTTACATTTTGGGTATGCTAGACAGTATTTCCACGTATTTTGACATATGAGTAACGTTAGTCAATGCATGCATAATGTACCTGCGAATTATGAGTCAATTTTGTGCATGCTCAAAATTTTCCGGTGACATATGCATGTGCATATGAAACGCATATGCTTGTTAAGTCGTCAAGGTGTGACAGGGGCTTTAGCACTGTTGCCTCACAGCAAGAGGGTCCTGGGTTCAAACCCAGGTGGGGCCCTGCTGTGTGGAGTTTGCATGTCCTCCCTGCGCTTGTGCAGCTTTTCTTCCTGCCATGGAAAAACACGCTCGGGTAACACTGCCTCTCAGCCCAGGACGCTCTGATAAAAGAGATTCTTCATCACAAGAGTTTCACTTCCAGGATAAATAAAAGTTAATAAAATAAAACTCCAGTTTGCGTTTTGGACGTGTGTACGGATTTGCCAGTGTCTGCATTCAAGGATGCTACTACTATTGCTTGATAATTTGGTGGACTGCCCCCATGTGGTTAAGAGGCTAAACAACGGTGTGCACGTTTCTCCTCGGTTCTGCTCTGCTACAAGTTGATCTTTAAGTTGCCTGGGAAACTTCTGACCATCATGCTTGAGGTTTCAGTTATTAAAGGGTCCACTCTAGAATGGGTGTATTATGTTGAAATGTGAATTAATCTAAGTTGCTACAGCAGAACTTTCAAATCCTTAGATTGCTTTTGAAAGTAACACTGTGATGCTCAACTGAAAGGGTAAAAAGTGTCTGAGTATGTTTGCAAGCAGCATGTTCACGGTTATTGTTATATTTATTATTATTCCACTAAAAATAATTCATGAAGTATAACTGTTTTATAAATGCACTACTCACAAGGCAACCCCCTGACTGGGGGCTCAGCCCCCCGAAATGTCTGATTCTAGAATCGCCCCTGACTAAAAGGCGCAGAGTGAGGCTGGAGCCCAAGGTGACAGAACGTACACTGCCTCACTAACAGTCCCCAAACCAACAAGTACTCACTTTACTAACATGTGAGGACACACATTCTCACCTGAGAAGCTGAAATGATCAAACCTCTGCTGCTCTGCGTGAAAAAAACCAAAAACCAAACTCATTTTCTCCTCTAACGTACCAGCACAAAGAGTGAGCCGACATCCCGGCCGCAGCAGCCTGTGTGTGTGTGTGTGTGTGTGTGTGTGAGCTGACTGACTGTACTGAACCTGCCCAGCACATCTGCATTTCCCTCCAGATGTTAAAAACATGTGATGGATTCCCTCTCAAGTAATTCCGCATGAACTGCGGATCATTTCTCACACATTTTCTTAACTTTCAGCTTCTTTGTTTTGAAATAACCAACAGGTGTCGGTGCGCAGAAGGCGCAGCCGCGCGTAAAGTCCGACTCCGTTACGCACACCACGGCGCACACTTCCGTACCACATTTAACAACGATCCACCACAGGCGTCTCACGCGCTACTCTCTGCCGTGGATTCTACAGTGACGTTCGTGTTTTTAAAGGGCCTGAGCGCGTAAGGAAGCACCAGCTGAGGCGCGCGTAAACCACGCACCCACCTGGAGCACAGTCTTCATGGTGACCGGGGACACGGTGGCGGTGCAGATCTTCTCGCCGTTGCGGGTCACCTGGCCCATGATGAAGAGCATCGGGGTGGCGAGCGCGAAGGAAGCGAGCCACATGGCGCTGATGAGCTTCTTGGTGCGGCTGCGCGACATGATGCTCTTGGCTTTGAACGGGTGGCAGATGGCCATGTAGCGCTCCACGCTCAGGCTGGCGATGTTCAGCGCCGTGGCGTACGAGCAGCTGTCCCGGAGGAAGTAGTAGCCCCTGCACACGGCGTCCCCGAACACCCACGGGTGGTGGAACCAGATGAAGTTGTAGAGCTCGATTGGCATGGAGAGGATGAGGATGAGCAGGTCGGACACGGCGAGGCTGGCCAGGTGGTAGTGCACGGTGCTCTGGAGGTTCTGCAGGGTCTTCTTGGTCAGCAGGGTGTACAGGGTGATGGAGTTGCCCAGGGAGCCCACGGCGAACAGAGCCACGTAAATGACAGTGACTGTCACCTTGGAGTAAACGTCCGTGTTAACCTCCAGGTCCTCCTCGTCAGTTCTGGTGGCGGCGGTGCTGTTATCAAAGGCAAACAGTGAGCTGTTCCCAAAAAGTCTCTGCGCCAGCGCGCCGAGGCCGGCCGGGAGCGTGAAGTTCACATCCATCCTGACCGTGTGCGCGAAAACATGGGAAGAGAAAGCGGGACCGGTCACGCTGGGTGGGACGTGCGCTGATGCGTTCCCACTTGGAGTGAAACGGACTCGCTCTGTGGAAGTCGGAGGAGAGCAGCCTTTATAATTTGGCACGACAGGAGGCGCGCTCGCTTATTGGCGCTGCTGCGATGACGCACGGCCCATCCAGCGAGTGGAGCCCCTCGTCCTTTTGTCCGTCCGTGGCTCACCTTGGAAACAAACAGCCAGCAAACCCAGAATCAAAAGGCGCTAAGCGTCTTTAATTTTCTGACACGGTGTCCGTTGAAGTGGTTTTGAACCCCTAACCTCCTCTGCCTCCTTTTCCTCTCTCAGTCAGGCATGAAAGTGCAAAGGGATGATGAGACCCCACTACACTGCGTGTTTCCAGCTGCAGTCTTCAGTGCTAATGATCCCACTGTGGAGGAATCCTCTGGACGTGTTGTTTCACAGCAGATGCCACTGCTGAGACCAGAGCCCCTGCTTTCCACACAGTTTAACACCCAGCGCTACATCTGCAGATTTTAGAGTTCTCTTTATGCATATGCCTGCCTGGGAGCTCACTATGTGTTGCATACATATGGGCTCATGCATACTATGAAGTATGGAGGCATGTGTCAGTGTTTATGTGGGACTCCGCCTGGCATCAACAACCCGCCCTTGACGCTCTTCAAGCTGTGAGGAAATGCCATCGCCTGAAACAGGAAAGCTCTTTCTGTTTGTCGCCCCGGGGCAAAACTCTCGCAGAATTCAGTGCATCTGGCTGACTTGTCTGTCACAGAGCAACACAAATGTATAGCATCATAACTTCTAACTGTCAGGCGGTCACAGTTTCTCCTGTCTCTGTTAGGGATAAGCGAGCGTGCAGTGCATTCTGGGCTTTTGCTGACCAGGAGCGGGTCGACATATCTGACCACTTAAATCTAGAATTCAAATCAGTTTTATTTATAAAGCGCCGATTCACAAGACAAAAGTCACCTCAAGATACTTCACACAAGGTGAAGACCCTGCAGTATTAGAGGGAAACCCCCGACAATCAGACCATCCCCTATGAGCAGCACTTGGCGACCGTGGGAAGGAAGAACTCCCTTTTGACAGGAAGAGGCAGAACCAGGCTCAGGGAGGAAGAAGAGAGAAAGGAGAGCAAAGAGAGACCGACTATGGGAGAGAAAAGACAACATTTAGTGACATGCAGCAGTGGCATGAGAAGACAATGTACTCACTTATCATGCATTCTGGAAATTCAAATTAATTGAAATATGTCATGTTTTTTCACTTCTCTTTGAAGCCTTTCTTCTGATTAGATATGTGGAGTTAATTTAGTGACACAATTAGAAAACTGCATTAAAACCCCCTGAGGTCCAAGTGCTAACCCTAACTGTAACCCTACATAGTGGATATAGAAGGTGAACAGACCACTGTTAAAATACAAGCTTTTTCTGGTTTAAAAAAATGAAACCAGACCTTTTTCCACCTTTAATGTGACCTAAAACTTGTACAATTCAACTGAAATTACTCAGACTGACTTAAATCCAACTGAAAACCTGTAGGGTGACCTGGAGAGGGCTGTGCACAAGAGATGCCCTCACACTCTGACAGATTTGATTTGAAGAGCTTTGGCAAGGACTAGAGGGCAAAGCTATACCATATGGATAGACTCCTACCCAAAAAAGACTGGATGCTGTAATTAATAAAGTTTCCTGACAGATTTGTATCTCTTCAGTTGAATTGTACAGGATACAGGTCACATTAAAGGTGAAAAAGTTTTAAAATGATTTATTATGGTCTAAATTTTTGTACATCAGAAAATCCTGGTGTTTTAACAGGGGTGTGTTCACTTTCTATAGGAAATGTCATAGGTCTACATTCAGCTGTTTGAAGCCTGTAAGAAGTAAGTAAAAGTGTAAAAAAGGGAGAAAAAGAGAGGGAAGAAAATCCAACTCATTTGAAGCATTTTTGTACTCTGTTAAAAATTATGATTCCTCTGACTGTGACCCAGAAAGTCTACTTATCCTATAAACATGAACTCTAAAATTATTTAATGTTTCCATGACAATACAGTTAAACAAGAAAAAATAAACGAGAAAGGTTTGCTTCTCACAGCTTAATACAGGATAGCTGGCTAAGAGCACTGACTGTTTAAAGTAAGTGAAGTAAGCTTGCATTCTTATGAAGTTACTGTTTTCATGAAACAATATCACCCTTGACTTTTTGTGGTAGAAAAATTCTCCTTTCACCCTGCCTCTGTTTTGTAAGACTTATTTCATTGCTCTAATAGACAGCAAGCCAATAGCAAGGTAAATGTTTTTTTTTAATTACCTATATTAGTTAAACAGATTTGTAATGCATGCTGTTTTAAAGAATGTGCCTTATTTTAGATTAGTTAAGATTCCACATTACATTTGAACATAAAGCAAGAAGGAATAATGAGTCTAAATTCGGCGGCACATGGCTGCACTTTGAATTTCTGTCCATCCTGGTCACTCCCGCTTTGCATTTCTGTAAGACTGCCCCTGCAGTGCTCATAAGAGTACTAGAAATGCAGTGTTTGCTTTGAGAGTGTTGGTGGAGAAGTATAGAGAAGGTCAGAAGGAGTTGCACTGTGTCTTTGTGGAACTTGAGAAAGCATATGATAGGGTGCCAAGAGAGGAAGTGTGGAATTGTATGAGGAAGTCAGGAGTGGCAGAGAAGTATGTGAAGGTGGTGCAGGACATGTATGAGGACAGTGAGACA
>VUQH01081852.1:0-15208 GCA_015106775.1 Etroplus canarensis | reverse complement strand
TAATACATTTGCAAAAATTTCTACATTTCTGGTTTTTCTGTCAAGATGGGGTGCTGAGTGTACATTAATGAGAAATAAAATGAACTTTTTTGATTCTGGCAAATGGCTGCAATGACAAAGAGTGAAAAATTTAAAGGGGTCTGAATACTTTCCGTACCCACTGTATATATATATATATATATATATATATATATATATTATATAAATGCCACAATGTACTGTGCAAAATTCTTGATTCAGCCCTCCTGTTGCAGTTAATGGAGAATGGATGCCATGAGTTATTGAACTGTGCAAACTAAATGGAAATACAGAACATAAGGTAAAAATCAGAATTAGAATCCTTTATTAATCCCAGGGGGAAAAGAGTTTATAAAACCCTTAGCAGTCTGAAAGTCAAGATTTGTTCTGAGCTCCTTTATCCTTCAACACAGCCTGAACTCTCTGAGCCAAGCTTTCTGTCATTTCTTTAAGTAGTGTTCAGGAATAGTTCTCCAGGCTTCTCGAAGGACATTCCAAAGCCCTTCTTTGAAGGTTGACTGACTTTTGAAACAAAGCTGTTGACAATCAAATGCTTTCAGATTGTACTGTATGGTGGATCAAAATCTGACTGAGAGATTTTGCATTTAGAATTCCATCAGTTTTGACAAGATCTCCAACACCAATGGCTGAAATGCAGCCCAAACCATGACAGAGCCCCCGCCTTGCTTTATAGTTGCTGTAGACACTCACTGTTGGTCTGCTCTGACAAACTCATCTACAAATATTGACTCGACGCAAAAATGTCAAATTCGGATTCATCACCCCACAATCAGACCTGTTTCCACTGATGTTCAGTCCAGTTCTTGTGTCATTTTCATAGCTCAGCCTTTTCTCCCTGTTTCCCTTCCTTAAGAATGTCTTCTTGACAGCCACCCTTCCACTGAGACCATTTCTGATAAGGCATCGACAAACAGCTGGATCAAATGAAGGGCCAGATGCATCTTTCAGGTCCTGTATCAGGTCTTTGCTGGATTTTTAAAAAATTTCTTAAGGACATGTCTTTCATATACAAGTGAAATAAACAAAAAAGTAGCCAATGTCCATATAAACACATTCAGGCGAAATATTGCTCAAGACCACTTTAAAACATTACAACACATTCTGTCTCCTTGAAAGCAATTTTTAAAAAATGAGGGATGGCTGAAGACTTTTTCGTGGCATTGTATGCGACTTAATAATATTTAAACATGTAGAATTCTGTATGGCCATGTCCAGAACATTTGGACATCTGGAATTAACGAATTGTCCCTGGCAAAAATGTTGATGAAAATACTAACATATAACCACTCCATCAGTGTCTAGTCAGTTTATTTGGTGACCTGCTTATCCATCTCTCCTATAAGCCCTGCCTACCAAAGCCAACATCACTGTTAATTTGACAGGTTTTGCTGACAGGCTGCAGTTACATCTGGTAAGCACCAAAGCTCTGTCAATGAGAAGTGCGGGTAACACCATCCTTATACTAATAGTTATATATGAATATGCAGTATCCAAACCATCAGAATCAGAATCAGAATCTTTTATTAATCCCAGCAGGGATGTTTCTTGGTTCCAAGTGCTCCATTAGCTATGAATAAATAAACAGATATAGGTATGAAAAGATAATAAAATGAAACTGTATAAATCTTTAGGTAAAAATGTAATTGTCACATGAACATTCAAAGTTAGGATAGTCAAAACGGAAGCTAGCCATGCAGTCTGCCTTTACAAACATTAATGAAAGAATGGATGGTTCTAAAGAGCTCACTGAATTCCAGCATGGTACTGTAATAGGACGCCACCACTGCAACAAGTCAGCTGGCGACATTTCTTGGAAGCATTTAGGAACCACAGCAACTCAGCCACCAAGTGTCAGACCACGTAAAGTTAAAGAGTGGGGTCACCGAGTGCTGAGGAGAATAGCGTGGAAAAGTGTCCAACACTCTGCTGCCTCAATAACTGCAGAGTTTCAAACCTCCTCTGGCATTAACATCAGCACAGAAACTGTGCACCAGGAGCTTTACATCACCAAACACAATGCCAATCATCATTTGGAATGGTGTAAAACACACCACCACTGGACTCTGGAGCAGTGGAAATGTGTTCTGTAGAGTGACCAGTCATGCTTCTCTGTCTGTCAGTCTGATGGACCAGTCTGGGTTTGGTGAATCCAGGAAAACGTTACCTGTCTGACTGTGAAGTTTGGTGGAGGAGGGATAATGTTGTGGGGTTCTCTTCTGGGGTTGACCTGGGCCCCTTACTTCCAGTGAAGGGAAATCTTAATGCTTCAGCTTACCAAGACATTTTGGACAATTCTATGCTTCCAACTTTGTGGGAACAGTTTGGGGAAGGTCCTTTTCTGTTCCAGCATGACTGTTCCCCAGTGCACAAAGCAAGCTCCATAAAGGTATGGCCGGATGAGTTTTGTATGGAAAAATCTGACTGGCCCACACAGAGCCCTGACGTCAACCCCATCCAACAACTTTGGGAAGAACTAGAACAGAGATTGTGAGCCAGGCCCTCTCATCCAACATCAGTGTCTGACCTCACAAATGGACAAAAATTCCCACAGACATTCCATCATGTTGTGGAAACCCTTCCCAGCAGAGTGGAAGCTGTTCTAGCTGCAAAGGGACCAACTCCATATTAATGCCTCTGGATTTAGAATGGGAGGTCAGAAAAGCTCCTGTTGGTGGACTGTGGAGGTGGCCCAATACTTCTGTCCACACAGCGCGTACTGTTTCTGAGTGACTCCATAACTGATGACAGATATGAAGCTGTGAAATTGCTGCTCACGCTCCTTTATCAACATCATCTTTGTATTTTGTGACCTTGAAATGCTTGTTGCGTGTTCCTCTGGCATTTTCCTGTCCAGGTCAGTGGGCATGTGAAAAAAGGTCGCGGGAGAGTCGTGACAAGACAGATTAATTGCAAGACGCTGTACTGGTGGAAACAGTAAAAAAGAGTTTGTTTTTGAGAACAAGCAGCAGAACTGTATTCTGCTAAATGTGGCTTTGGTGATAAGTTCCCAACTCCCTCTGTGAAGTCCTGCTGGCTGCATGTGGGTGGATTTCATGAGTAAACTGACTGACCTCAGGGCCACAGGCCAGAAACTGGTGACTCTTTGTACACTCAAAACTGAAAATGTTTGTCTATAAAGTTCTGTCTATGCACATTTCTATTTTATGGATCTTAATTAGTGCTGGGAGATACAGCCAACAATCCAGATCTCCCTTTATTACACGAATCAAAGTTCTGCTCAATTCTTTTTTCTGTCTGCATAAAGTCAATATGTTTGGAAAAACAGTTTCTTTAGTTGAGCTGCCCGCCTTTCCCTGAAACTAAGGCTGGATGTGCAAAGAATTTTAACAAGGCTGATATCCTTTCACTGATATACATGTAAACCTCGCAGGACATCACTGTGCATTAGTAGTATTAAAAATGATAAAACAGCACTGTCGAGAAAATGTTATTCATATTAAGTACAACAATAGGCATGGTTTCAGTTAAGCATTGCGAGCCACATTCATCTGGGGTCTGGAGCTCCTCACCCAGGAAGTTTGGACCATCGAAGATACTTTGTTTCTGCATTCTGGCCAGTGTTTTTATTCTTCCTGCATCAGTTTGAGGTGAAGGTACTTCATATCAAAAGACTATAAAAATTGAGCAAGGTCATGGTGATGGTGGGAAGAACTCCCTTTGAACAGGACGAACTCTCCAAAGGAAACAGGTTCAAAAAGGTGGGAAGCCATCTGCTTTGACTACACATGTTCTGGGGCAATTTTCTTTTTTAATCAAGTACATCTTACACCCATTTTCCGTCGCTCATTGGAGTCAAGGTTTCAAGAGCAGCAGTCTGAGCACAGATACCCAGACCACCCGTCCCCCTTCTCCAGCTCTTCTGGGGGGATGCCAGCCAAGTTATATAATCTCTCAAGTGTGTTGTGGATCTGCCCCAGGGTGTCCTCCTGGTTGGACATGTCCAGAACACCCCAAGTAGGAGGTATCCTTATCAGATGCTAAACCACATCACCTGGGTCCTTTCAATGTGGAGAAGCAGTGGCTTTATGAGCTTTTTTGATTGGCTGAGCTCTTCACCCTATATCTGAGTTCTGACACCCTTCAGAGGTTCACTGTAAACGTCTATGTCATCATTACTTATCTCACTATTTGCCAGAATTTGACTGAGTCTTGCTCTGCAAACTTCTCCCACACCCAAGTTTTTGCTTCAGCAACCACCAAAGCCACACTCCACTTGGTCTGCTTGTACTTGTTAGGTGTTTCTAAAGTCCAAGTCCCACAACCTCCATGGGACTCCTTCTTCAGCTTGACCCTGGTGTCCACCATCAGTTTAGTGGGTTGCCACCAGCATCATATAGCCACATTCAGTGTTCCCAGCCTCCCTCAGAATGCTGTTGAAGCTCTGCTGGAGGGTTGAGTTAAAGATTTCCTGGACTGGGGCCTGTGCTAGGCCCGCCTTGATTTGCTAGTACCTGGTTGGATCACCTTTTAGGTTTGAGCTGTGGGGGCAACGGAGTTGTCCAGACCTCCTTCTCCCCAGTCACCGCCTCCAGCTCTTCCAGGTGGACACCAAAGCTTAGGGGGACACCAGCCAGCCGAGAGATACTCTCCAGCATGTCCTGGGTCTGCCCTAGAGCCTTTTCCTTGTGGGGCATGCCCAAAACACCTCAACTAAGAGTCACCCGGGAGGCATCCCGGTCAGATGCCCGAACCACCTCAACTGGTGTAGGAGTAGTGACTGTACTCTGAGCCCCTCCCAAATGACTGAGCTCAATAGGCCAGTGCCTACCGAGAACATGTCTGACTTATTTCTAGTATAATCAGCCCAGCTCCCATGATGGACCACGTAGCACATAACAAGGGCCAGATACGCCATACTCTTGAAAATATCAAGTGCTTCACTGGATATTTTTTCTTTTTCGGTTCATTCTCTGTAAACCCTGGAGATGGTTGTGTGGATCCAGTAGTTGCTGAAATACTCAGAAGAGTCTAACAACCATGCCACATTCACTTCATCCACATTTCTTCCCTATTCCAGTGCTTGATTTGAACTTCAGTAGGTCGTTTTCACCATGAGGCTTAGAGAAGGTGGAGCTCATCTTATATTGGAGGATGAGAAATTTAAAGCTTCGCAGTATCAGTAGCAGCCTTATCTAGAGTGTAGGCCAGAAACCTTCTCAGCAACAGCAGCTTATCTAACTTGCCAACCCCACCTTATTAAAATAAGACAGCACACACTACACAAACATAACGCAATGTTTCTAAAGACGTATTCGTGAGTGTCCCTGATTTTGTGTTTCCGAGCATTCATTATCTGTGTGCGTGAGTACAGTACAACAGGCATCTTTCAGCTGCACGGCAAACATCTGGATGGGTAATTCATGTGGAACATCACGTTAGGAACTGAATGTGGATGTCAACAGTGATGGCTGATGTCTGCTAGGAAGACGAGCAGGTTTTAGTCTGCAGCACGATCGGGAGGCGGCACACTCGGCTGAATCAGAAGAGGAGAAGAAAATGACAGAAAATCTGATGGCGTGGGGGGGAACTCGGAGGAGAATAAATAAATATTTTTGAATTTTATGAGGGTTGAAATTTCCCCCTGGAGAGAGGAAGAGAAAGAGAAGGTGGATGCAGTGAGAGCAGGTGACAAAAAATGCATCAGTTTCTAAGAAACCACAAATCACTCACTTTTGTTATGATCTTGTAGGCAAAGAGAGAGAAAATGAAGCTGGTGCGTAAACTGTAAATGGCAGAGAGCCCAGGGGAATCCACTTGTGTGCTATAAAAAGGATAACTTACATGCAGAGTGCTGATGAAGCGCACTCAGACACAAAAGGTTGGTGCTGCACTGAAAGATGAGCGAAAGCAGTAAGTGGATAAATATCACTCTGAGACATCAGACTGTGGAGAGTATCTGCGTCAGCTGAGGGGAAACCACTCAGTGTGAGTGGCAGTTAGGACTGTCTCATTCTGAGCGGATTTTTAGCCCCGACCAGATTCAGCGTTTATGTAGAACCATTCATGAGGTGGAAGAAGTGGCTAATAAAATGCCTAGAACTCAGCTGGTATGCCTCTGACTTGAATCTGACTCTGTGCACTTAAAATTTATAAAATTATCAGGTCAAATTATCAGACGTTCACTGGGAGTGACCAGGATGGACAGGATTAGAAATGAGTCCATCAGAGGGACAGCTCAGGCTGAGACGGCAGAGGAGGGACAGTGGATATATTGGACAAAGAATGTTGAAGAAGCTGAAAGGCAGGAGGAGAAGAGGAAGACCACAGAGAAGGTTGATGGATGTAGTGAAGGAGGACATGCAGAGGGCTGGTGTGAGGGAAGAGGATGCAGGGATAGGATGAGATGGAGGCAGATGAAAGAGGAAGAAGAAGATGATAATTAATCCTTAATGGTTTGCAAAGAGTCATAACTATGTCTTATCTGTTTCTCCACCTAATTCCTATGGAACCATAAAGGCTGTATTTAGTTTTTACAGTGAAAATCCTGTGAAAACTTTCTTTTTCACATCATTTTATTTGCACTCAATCAGAAACAAACCAGAAGTCCTTCCTTTAAAACTCAAAAAGACAAAGTTGTGTTGTGTCACTTTTTGGACTGTTGGTGTCTCTACGTCCATAAACAAATTAAAAATATGTGTTTTGCCATTTAACCCTTTAACTCGGGAAATGTCCCTGTATTTCCTCACCTTCTCTTGCGCCCCCTGATGTTACTGGAATGCACACACTGCTGGAGAGATGCTGTTTACCTGGAGTTCCTCTTTTAGTATTCATGTTCAACAGCGTGTGCAGTCATTCAGCTACAGTCAGAGCCATGATCACTGGTTATGTTGAACATCTCACCTCCACTCAGGAAATACGGCGTTTGAAAGCAGTCAGAAAAGGACATGATAAAGGACATTTATCATGTAAAGTCAACAATGTAGCATCTTCTCTTTATTTCTTCTTCTCAGTGTGCTCACTGTCCCTCTCTTCTTCCTCAGAGCTCTCACTGGTTCTTTTTAGTGTCTGTTTTCCTCCCTCTTCGTTTTGTCGCTCTCTCTTTCTGTGTCGCTTCCCATCCCGATTCTCTCGCTCTGACCTTGAAATGAATAGCGAGGCCCCTCAGATAGACGAGACTGCGATGATGGGAAATGGAATTGAAATGTTATGGAGTCGAATTTAAAGGCGGTAGACGGGGAGGGGAGGGGAGGGGCGGAAGACAGAAACAAGTGGACGGTGGAGGAAGGGAGGAAAGGAAACGAGGGTAAGGATTAAAAAAAAAGGAACATCACTGAGGGAAGAAGAAAGGAAAGAGGAGGTTGAGAGACGTAGGAAAGGAGAGGAGAGACGTGACAATGTGGGAATGGGAGGGAAATGAGAGAGTCATGCAAGTGGAAAAGGAAATGGAGCGAGAGAAAATGGAAAAAGAAGAAGAAGAAGAAGAAGAAAGAAGAAGGAAACAATGAGGAAAAGTGTAGGAAGAAAAACAGGGAGGAGAGCTGCTTCGGTTCCTTTGAATTATTCTAATTTTCTGGGCTCCTATATTTTAATTGTTAAAAGATAAATATTCTGCTCGTTTACGGCTCTACATTTGTACTCATGGACTCTACCAGAGTAGCTTTACATGATTTACAGTTCAAAATTATAATAATCCCTATTTATCTGTTAATGGGCCTTAATCTTCTTCTTCTAGCTGCTCCTGTTAGGGGTCTCCACAGCAGATCATCTGCCTCCATCTCACCCTATCCCTGCATCCTCTTCCCTCACACCAACCCTCTGCATGTCCTCCTTCACTACATCCATCAACCTTCTCTGTGGTCTTCCTCTTCTCCTCCTGCCTGGCAGCTCCATCTTCATCATCCTTTGTCCAATATGTCCACTGTCCCTCCTCTCAACATGTCCAAACCATCTCAGCCTGAGCTGTCCCCCTGATGGACTCATGTCCTGTCCATCCTGGTCACTCCCAGTGAACATCTCAACATCACAGCCCTTACCTAAAATCAAAGGGGTTGTTATAGCTCCTCCCCCTTTCTTCTAAATGGCTGCCCCTCACAAATAACAGCAGGGTGGGTGTGGCTTCTGTTCTGTGTGCCCGAGATGACATAATGTGGATATCTTCTGTCTATCACATCACACAGAGCCAAGAGTAGAAAAAACTGTATGATTTGAGTGTTTCGATGAGTCAGCTGTTTGATGACCCCTGTCTTTTCCCCTGAACTTGTCTCTGCTTGTGTCCCAGGTGCTGGCGGTCAGGACAGGACTCGTCAGTGCTGACGGGAAACGCGGCGCCTGTCTTCCCAGACCATAAAGCCGTAGCTGGTACTTCATTAAGAGTCTCCCTGCCTCTGCTCTGTGCTGCCCAGCTCTCCGGCTCACCTGTCTTGCCGCCGTGCCGTGGGTTACTCTGAATCCTCATTAGTTTGTTTTTGCACTTGTATCGTCGCAGAAGTCAAGGTGCTAACTGCAATCCCATTTCCCCATCAACCCTGGACACGCTCCTGATGGGCTTCTATTTTGATAACTAAAACTCAAAGAAACTGCCCGTAACCACCCCTATCCTCCCCTCATCACCGTCAGGTACCTTTCCTGGCTACGGCGCAGGACAGCGAGGAAAGAACGAGCAGAGACAGTTTCAGACGACGGTGACCAGTAAAATCTACCAGACCTTGTCCGAGTCGGCTTCCTGCTGGTGTTTTTGTTTCTGAATAAGGAGCTGCAGCGTGCAGTCGCCGCTCCTCTGTCGAGGACAAACACGGCTTTTTCTCCATCTAACCTCACTTCCCACATTTCACAAAAGCCTCTGCCATCTCTGCCACGCCGTTGCTCTGAAGCTGTGAGAGTAATCATATGTGTGAAAATGGTTCCAATGCTTCTAGCCGCCTCAATAGATGAGTACAAAACAGCTTGATGGGAAAAAAAGAGAGAGGGAGGGTGAAACTTTCACACCTGGTTGCTAATGGGTAGATGTTGTCTGCAGGAAGCCATCAGAGCTGTTTGTGTATGTTGTCTGAGGTGGATTTGAAGTCAAATATTTGGCAGGTTTCTCTGTAGGAGGAGATTTCTGGAATATCCTGCATATTTGCAGGTCTTCTGAAGATGGAGAAGGTCAGAAAGTTTTGCAGACTTTAGAGGCAAGTCAGCAAACATTAAATCTCTCAAAGTTGGTAAGTTTTTTGAGAAAGACGTTGTATTGCATGCTTTCCTCCACGTCCTTCCATGTGAACATTCAGCAGTGGTGATACTGTCAAAGCTGAAGGACGAGAACATGACAGGTTTTGCTTTAGCACCAGACATTTAATGAAAACAGGGGCAGAAACTCAGATTAAATGTATACAATACTGTGAATGGAAAACTGCACGGTAACTGAAGGTTCTGACAGAAAGACAAAAGACCAACAGCAGCTGGGTTCATCCATTAGTAATGAAATGCCTAGAACTTTGACCCCCCCAATCTCATAAATCATAACTGCTAACCACACAAAGTTTGGTAAAGATCCAAACTAAAACCAGAATGTCTCCATAGCAGAGGTACAACAAACTGTGGGTTTCTTATAACTGTACAAGTACAATCTACATGAATGTACCTCCTGCAGCTGATTATCAGACTTCCAGGTCACTATATGTAGCTTTTCGAGGGCAGAAACAGTACATACATACATGTTCCCAAGCAGTAAAGATTTTCTGACATAATATCAGAAGTTCAGTAAAATACTAAAACAAGTTAGGTAAAATATTACTAATTAATATATTATTATAAAGCTCAGATTTTAAGGATTTACTATGTCCTTATTCAAAATCAGAAAAGCATTCCTGCCATTTGCAGATGATGTGGCTCCATCTGAGCGAGATCCTTCCGTCAAGTGGTTTGCAGCCAAATGTCAAATGAAAGCCAGCGCCACCAACTCTGAGGTGGTCACTGGTATATTGTAGACACTGCAATGAGTTTACCAGTTCATTTACAGTATTGTGCAAAAGTCTTGGGCCAGCCCTAATTTCATTGTACGGTGCTAGGACAATGAAAAATTCTAACAGCTTAAAGTGAATATTTGTTCTGAGCTCCTTTATTCTCCAACACAGCCTGAACTCTCTGAGCCAAGCTTTCTGTCTTTAAGTTGTCTTCACAAATAGTTCTCCAGGCTTCTTGACGGACATTCCAAAGCTCTTCTTTGGATGGTGGCTGCCTTTTGTTCTGTTCTCTGTCGACATGATCCCACACTACTTCAATCATGTTGAGGTCCAGGCTAAACCTGTTGCCACTGATGTTCAGTCCAGTTCTCTGTGTAATTTGGTTTACCTCGGTCTTTTCTCCCTGTTTCCCTTCCTTAAGAATGTCTTTTTGACAGCCACCCTTCCACTGAGACCATTTCTGATGAGACTTCAGTGAACAGTAGATGAATCAGCTGAAGGTTCAGCTGCATCTCTCAAGTCCTGTGTCAGGTCTTTTTTCCTATTTTTTAAGGACATGACTTTCAGATGCTGTCCATCTGCTATAGATAGTTTTTTTAAGACCTGAGACTTCTTCTGTCCTCCACTTGTTCAGACACACTGCACACCTTGCTAGATATGTCAAGTTTTCATCTAACAGCTCTTTAGGAATCCCCGTGTTTGTGCAAAAGTTCTATTTTTTGCCCTTCAAACTGTGCCATGTTTGGCATTTTTCATTTAGCTAAAGGAATGAGAACAACTGTGTTTTTGTTACAGGCTACCAAGCGCCTAAAGGTACAGTTTCAAATTGGTTCTTTGCTAAGTTGTCTGTTATGTGTCGACATAACTCTGGTTCATCTGTGTTTAAGTTGCCTTTTTATGCTTGAATGATTTATGGGTCAGTTTTAAGCGGTTTACCAGACAAACAGAAAAAAACATGGTCAGGTAAAAGGACTGGACTAAAAATGAGTGAAGGTAAAGCTCAGTGTTAGAGATAAGATAAGGACCTTGGTCATCTGGCAGGAGCGAGGAATAGCGCCCTTAGGAGGTTTTTCTAGGCAAGCCCATCTGAGAGGAGACCTGAGGTTAGACCTAGAACCTTCTGGTGGGATTATATACAGTATCCCATCTGACACTGGGATGCCGTTAGATCCCCCAGGAGGATCTGGAAAGAGTTGTTGCTTAGCCTGCTGCCATCACGTCCCAACTTCAAATAAGATAACGGAGAGATGGATGGAAGTTTTATTATTTACTTACAAGTTCAGTTCAGTATCCGTCTTGTATGTTGTGTTTGAGGCTCCTTTGCTCTGGTGCTTTGGTTTCCTGACATGTTCCAAAGACACACAAGCAGTTTGTAATTCTAATTACACAATGAATGAGGGAGTTTTACGGCACCCAGTGTGTCTTTTTGAAGAGGTTCATTTTGTATGAGATATAAAGGGTCCAGGCAAGTCTCCATAAGTACTTATTTGTACTCTAGGGGCACAAATAAGTACCCTGCATCATGTGTACCCCCCCCATTAGCAACTCATTGCACCCTGAAGGGTCCAGTGAGGTGTCTAAGACTTTTGAGAGGAGCACCACCCCACCACAGTGAGGCTGTACTGTATTCTCTAACATTCCAGACATTGTTTCATTTAGCTTTGTGTAGATATACCAGCTAATAGAGGATTGTTGCCGTGCAGTTATTGAAGACTTATAGGCTTTGCTCTTTTAGCTGAAGCAGACCATGGTTATGAAAAGAGTGTACCTCTGGGAACAACAGATCCACGGTGGTAACAAATATGAAGGACGTAATGAAATATAATTTTCCAGGACGAGGTAATTCTGTTGTAGTGAGTAAAAGACTGAAGAGGAAATGGCTTAGCCACCTGTCCACATCTTTTTATCCCATTCCAAAGGCTAAAAGATTTCTATAAAAAACAGAAAAAAACCTAAATTAATGTTGTTTCTATGCGCTACTGCTGTGTGAATATTAGATGGTGGGGTAATTCTCAATTAACCCGTAAGGCAGCTGAGGCACCTTTCCAGGTTTCAGGCAATGAGCGGTTGGACACATGTTTTGGACCAGTCAGCATCTTTTGAGGAGCTACTGGCAGCTGCCGGCATGTTGGCCCATGATGGACGGTGAAAGACAGATGGTTCAGTCAATCACTCGCCAAATATTTTTTATGGGGCCTGACCATTTCTCAACAGTTTTGAAGAATGAGCTCTTAAATAGCTCTGTGCAGCAAACCATCGTCCCAGTCAGGTTATATTTTAACAACTGCACAGGAAGATGTCAGCCAGCATTTAAAAATGGAAATCATGATGGAAGTAAAGTATAGACATAAGTTTTTGGTACATACATCATCTACAGGAGCTTTTCTGACCTCCATTCTAAATCCAGAGGCATTAATATGGAGTTGGTCCCTCTGCAGGTGGAACAGCTTCCACTCTGCTGGGAAGGCTTTCTACAACATGTTGGAGTGTCTGTGGGAACTTCTGTCCATTCGAGAGGTCAGACACTGATGTTGGAGGAGAGGGTCTCACCATCTCTGTTCTACGTAGTTCATCCCAAAGGTGTTGGATGGGGTTGAGGTCAGGGCTCTGTATGGGCCAGCCAAGTTCTTCCACACCAAACTCATCCAACCATGTCTTTATGGAGCTTGCTTTGTGCCCTGGGACACAGTCATGCTGGAACAGAAAAGGACCTTCCACAAACTGTTCCCACAAAGTTGGAAGCACAGAAGGAACTAAGAGGGCTAGGCCAACTCCAGAAAAACAACCCCATAGCTGTATCTGGCGGGTCTGCACAGTGCAGTCAAGCAGGTATAGTTCTTCTGACATTTGAGAAGCCCAGACTCATCCATCAGACTGCCGGCGAGAGAAGCGTGATCCTGTATGAAACATGTTTTCTCTGCCTCATAGTCCTGGGGTGGTGTGCTTTGTATCACTCCATCCCACGCTTGATTGTTCTTGTTTTCTCCCCAGAATTCAGATGCCAGTACATTAAAGACAGGCTCGAGCTCACTCAACATGAGTGCAGGGATCCTCTCTTTTCAATATGGGTTTCTAAGCACATCAACCTTTCATAGTAAGACATTTTAAAAAGGATTCCTGTAGGCTTTCCTGCAGGACCTTAACCCTCAAACCAGCTTTTTTCTTCTGTCTGATTGTGTCTCAGGACTTTTTGCTTTGAAGACACAACTTTCTATTTTTGTAAAACTTATCAGAAAATCTTCAACCCAGTAAGGTAAGATAGGATTTTACCAGACAGTCTTCACTCATATAAAGTTGTACTTCACCCCAGACTTTCTGCCAAACTGAAAAGAAAACATTAACAAGTTTTTCTTTGTTCTCAGTTTCAGAACTTAGAGCTTTGCTGAGATCAATTAGCAGCGACTTTGAGATTCCTGGACAGGACAATGAGCTGTTCCGCCAATGAAAACAAGTAAACTAACACCACAATTCTTTGTAGGCGCATGGCAGAAAACCAACAGTTCTCTTTAGGGACATAAAAAATGCACGAGACACCGTCACTACATTAGCACTAAAAGTGTATTTGGAATGAAAGCCTTTTGGCAGCTCCGATGTCCCACCCCCAGTAACTAGTTTAGTTTCATGCCACTAACAATTCTGTTAAAGTAGGTCTCACTTATTCCAAATGGTGGACTGATCTTAAAGGAAGTAAACAGAGCTTTGATTTCAGGCATTCTTTCATTATTCTTATTCTTTTAGTGAAGCCTGGTGTGGCACTCTCTCATGTATCTGGCTCTCCTGATCAAAAGCATCCAGCAGTTTGTAAGACACGACTTGAAGCATTTTTAGAAGCAGGAGGTGAAAGTGAGTGCATTTCAACAACACACAGAAAGAAATGTCAAAAGTGGGGCGTTAACTTACCCAAAAGGCAGATAAACGGCAAATAAAGACGGGTGCACTGCTGAAGGATTTATCCTGGCACTCGTAGTGAAGTGCGTGTTTTCCTAACCCTGAACTCTTCAGTCGTCCTCGTACCGGCACCTCGGAAAGCGTGCTCAGGATTCAAAAATATAACGTCATCGTGCTGATCTTCAGCAGAGGTTGCTATATGTGCTGTCAATAATTTAGATTAAAATCTTTAAAAAATGACTTTCTGTCATGCAAAGATGGAATACTGAGCCCACATGATCTCACGAGTATCAACTTTTCATGCTGCTCCAACTGTAAAGTTACTTTTTCTGTAATTATTATTTGATGATACAAACTCTGCCATCCTTGTAGAGGAGACAGGAAGTCAAAAGGACTACAGGAAGGAAAACCTCTAACGAAAAACCTGTCAATGATACGTCTCGCCAGTGCGTCGATGGTAGGCCATATCCCTCTTCAATATGACAAACAAAGCTGGAGGTCTGAAGTGAAGGACGACATCCTGCAGTGGATGGAGGCAGACTAACTAACTAACTAACTGACTATTATTTGATACATTCAGAGTAAAGAGTTAGTAGGATCCTTCATACTTCAGTACAGTTCAGTACCAGAACACACAAGGACCATTTTTTGTCAGCTTAGCACACCTTAAGCTTTGTTTTCAGAGGACTATCCCCTACAGAGTGTAACCGTGAGTCCACAACCCTGCCAAGAGCTCTGTATTCAAGCGCTGGCATGCATAATTTACCAGGTGTCACGCTCATCATTGTCCCTTTAGCTCAGCACATTGGCATGCAGATAGTCTCCTAGCAAAAAACTGCCAGACTGAAAAAAATGAAGCCAACGAGGAAGTGCCAAAACCTGCAGCTCCTCTCATGGCCACTTGAGGCCGCTCCAAAAGTGACACGGTCCCCACAGACTGAGCGTATAATACTATACACATACTCACAGCTGGGAACAGAAAAGGTTTTGATCCCTATAGCTTATTTACCCCTTCATAACATCTATAATGTGTGAATATTTTCCCGGCGTGTATCTTGCGGAGCCCTGCCCCAACCTCGGCTATTCTGACCACATATCTGTGATGCTGATCCCAGCATACAGACCACTAATCGCTCCAAACCAGCTCTGAAACAGGTTAAAACCTGGCCAGCAGGAGCCATCTCTGCTCTTCAGGACTATTTTGAGTGCACTGACTGGGACATGTTCAGGGAGGCTGCAACCAACAGTGATTCTATTGACTTGGAGGAGTACACAGCATCAGTGACCGGCTACATTGAGAAGTGCACTGATGACGTGACCGTCTCCAAGACCATCACCACACGCTCCAACCAGAAGCCGTGGATGACTGCAAAAGT